>JABXJD010000068.1:1490000-1747500 GCA_013375575.1 Percina caprodes
GCGATGGAGTTTTTCACACCACCGTCATGGCTGAGCCGGCAAAAACCGAGCAGAAAGCTAGGAGAGCAACAGAGAAAAAGGAAACCGCAGATTGACCAAGCGAGAAGCCAGACACAAGTAAACTGAGGAGCTGTCTAATATCTATTCTGACGCTGTAGAGGGAGCTCTATAGAGAAACCTGCAAGCAAAAAGCGAGAAAACAGCAAAGAAATGACCAAGACTGCAAAGCGCCCCTTTAATATAAGTCTCGCAACCTGACACAACTTTTGAAGTACAGTGAACCCTCGCTATATCACGGTTCACCTTTCACGGTTTCGCTGCTTCACGGATTTGCATCGTGCGTTGTGTTCTGCATTCTGCAAACATAATCAATGGTGGCATGTCGGTTTATAAGAATCTTTTTGCCCAGAAGAAAAAAGAGCGACAACAACTACCGATAACTATGTTCTTCTCTCAAAAAAACACACCTGCACCGCGGGCTTTAGAAGAAAAAAACACTACAGAGCGGAGTCGGGATGCAGCGGTTCCGTCAGAAGAGCAGGGAAATACACGAGTCACTATTTTTCCTACTGTACTTTGTATTTTTTTCGTAATAATTTTTCATTTTCTCCCGTTCCAATTACTCTGGTCGCGGTGGGGCGGTGCTGATCTCCGCAATTTGAAGCTTTCAGTTCGTATTGATGATTAAAATTATTATTTTACAGTACAGTAGTTATTTGTAAAAAAACATTTACACAGTACTTTTATTTGTTAAACAAATGCTTGGGCCTGTAAAAAGGTTTTGATCTTTGGTTTTAATGTATAATGGAGCATTTCATCGTATAATAATTGTAAAAAAAAATAAAGGTTACTACTTCACGGATTTCGCCTATCACGGGTTCTTCTTGGAACGTAACCCCCGTGATAAACGAGGGTTCACTGTAATGCAAAGTGACACAAAGATAACTGATTTGCCGGTAATCATCAGTCCGTTAATCTAAACCAACTGCCCGTTGCTATCAGTCAGCTGCATGCTCAAACGTCATACATACATATTTTGTCACTCTGTGTGATACAGTTGTTGGATCAGGCAGAAGCTGCTGAGCATCCAACAGCCACCGATGTCAATCAAGTCTTGTGCCAGTTTGTTTGAGAATAATAATGCACAATCATTTTCATTTCTGAAAAAAACATGTTTGTTGTCACCCACTGCCCGCAGGCATTTAGTTCATTTTTACTCATGCTTGTGATATTATATGAATGTATTTTTTACCAGCAGGTACTTAATCCGGTGCTGGACTCTGAACTGGACAATGACTTTTAAAGGATTCTTACCATCACCACAAAGAAGCCCGTGAAAGACATACAGATAACGCTAACTAAACCCACTTTTCTTTGTATAATGTGCACAAAGTATGTTGTGAAGACAACATTGTGTGAGAGCTGCCGATGACTCAGCAGGTGTTCTTTGTAAAATACCACAACATGTTAGAAACGGATAACAGCGTAGGTTACAGGGCTATGACGTGCTTTAGCAAGTAGCGCACATTATGAGCTGACAGTGGATCTCCTAGCAACAATAGCCCTTAAGTGTCATCAAGCGATTGCCGTGGAAAACACCCACCCAAAGGCTTGAAGCTTAGACAATGTTTCCACAAATACCTATAGAATTTATTTGAAAAATTTAACATTTTAGTATATTTATAATTTAGAGTTCCTTACACAAAAATAGAGAATTCAAGTTTAATTTCTACTTTAAAGGGCCCATTCAATAGCAATTTTGAACATATAAATCAAAATATACTGTATATTTAATTGAAAAGTGCGACCTCAGACAAATTAAGCATTTCTTTTCTAAAGGCCGTACAAGGACTTTGTTTTGTATACTTGGTGTTACAGACATACAGTGAGGAAAATAAGTATTTGAACACCCTGCTATTTTGCAAGTTCTCCCCATGGAGGGGTCTGAAATTGTCATCGTAGGTGCATGTCCACTGTGAGAGACATAATCTAAAAAAAAAAATCCAGAAATCACAATATATGATTTTTTAACTATTTATTTGTATGATACAGCTGCAAATAAGTATTTGAACACCTGTCTATCAGCTAGAATTCTGACCCTCAAAGACCTGTTAGTCTGCCTTCAAAATGTCCACCTCCACTCCATTTATTATCCTAAATTAGATGCACCTGTTTGAGGTCGTTAGCTGCATAAAGACACCTGTCCACCCCATACAATCAGTAAGAATCCAACTACTAACATGTCCAAGACCAAAGAGCTGTCCAAAGACAGTAGAGACAAAATTGTACATCTCCACAAGGCTGGAAAGGGCTACGGGGAAATTGCCATGCAGCTTGGTGAAAAAGGGCCACTGTTGGAGCAATCATTAGAAAATGGAAGAAGCTAAACATGACTGTCAACCTCCCTCAGACTGGGGCTCCATGCAAGATCTCTCTCGTGTGTGTGTGTGTGTACACATACATACATACACACACACACACACACACACACACACACACACACATATATATATATATATATATATATATATATATATATATATATATATATATATATATATATATATATATATATATATATATATACACACACACACACACACACAGCTTACTTATTTAAGACAGCAACTTGACAATTAGAGTGGCAATACAATTTTTTTGTTTGAATGTATGTTTATGAATGTATATATGTGGATTAATTTAGTTGTTTTTGTAAATTTTGTTACTCCGATATAGAATCTAACAGTATGAAGCCAAAAAGATATTAAATTTTGGTATGTTACATAAACTACCAAAGAAAGGTCTTAAAATTGCCCATATTAATATATGCAGTCTCAGGAATAAATTGAGTGACTTAACAGGTTTACTGCAACCAAATAACTTGCACATATTGGCAGTGTCTGAAACCCATTTAGACTCTACATTTGATGACGCAACTTTGATGATTGATGGATACAACATGTTTAGGAATGATAGGAATTCATATGGAGGAGGAGTTGCTATTTATATTCAACGTCATATACCTGTCAAAGTGATGCAAGACTTAATGTATTCTAGTATTGAAGTAATCTGGCTAAAAGTTAGCCTGAAACATCTGAAGCCGATACTCATTGGATGTTGTTATAGACCTCCAAATGCTAATAGTGAGTGTTTGGACAAAATATGTGAAATGCTGGATCATGTTAGTACTATGAATCTTGAGACTTATTTAATGGGTGATTTCAACATAGACTGGAATTCCTCTGACTGCCCTAGGAAAATTAAATTAATGAGCACAGCGACGGCATGTGGATTATCGCAGGTAATTGATAAACCGACTAGAATATGTATAAAAAGGGATGGTACTCGATCGGCTTCCTGTATTGACCACATGTTTCTAAATAGACCAGAATTTTGCTCAAACTGTTTATCTGTGCCAGTTGGTTGCAGTGACCATAACCTTATTGCAATTGTAAGGAAAACAAAAATTCCTAAATTGGGTCCAAAAGTAATAATGAAAAGGTCTTTTAGAAGATTTAATCAATTGCAATACGAAGATGATGTCAGAAATGCTAACTGGTCAGAGGTATTTCTACTAAAGAATCCAGAGAAAGCATTTCAGCTTTTTGATCAAATTTTAATGACAATTGTAGAAAATCATGCACCAATTAAAAAGTTTACTGTTCGAAATGTCAACACCCCGTGGTTAGATGAAGAATTAAAAGATCTTATGAAAGAAAGAGATTTAGCTAAACAAGCAGCAATCGTATCTACTTTCAATTCAGATTGGCAAATATATTGTAAACTTAGAAATTGTGTAACGAACTTAAATAGGAAGAAGAAGAAATTGTACTATAATAAGAAAATTACAGAAATAAAACATGATAGTAAACAGTTATGGAATACATTGAATAATATATTAAGAGGAAATGATAAATCAACTCCGGCTTATTTAGAAAATGAAGGTGATATTCTTACTAAACCAAGTGATATAGCAAATTATCTCAATGATTATTTCATAAATAAAGTAAATAATCTTAAAAAGACTACACAGCTACATAACACGGACTTGTCAAAAATATTGATAGATAAGATCATGGAAGGTAAAATATGTAGCTTTCAATTTAAGAGTGTCAGTGTCTCAAAGGTTGAATTACTTCTGATGAATTGTAAAAATAAACCACCTGGTGTGGACTATCTCGAATATAAATTGATTAAGCCTATAGTTTCACTCATTGCTCCTATTATTGCACACATAATTAATAACTGTTTTATGGAAAATATATGTTTGCAAGCATGGAAAATATGTAAAGTTGTGCCAATACCTAAGAATAAGAAAATGCCTTTCTCTGGATCAAACAGTAGACCAATAAGCTTATTACCAATTCTTGGTAAAATAATGGAAAGAATTGTTTATGAACAGATTCAGGTTTATTTTTAAATAATAATTTAATTACAGTTTTTCAGCATGCATACAGAGGAAAACACTCAACAGCTACTGCCCTGACTCAGATGATTGATGACTGGTTTAAGGATATCGACGAAAAGAAAATAATAGGTGTTGTAATGCTTGATTTTACAGCAGCATTTGATATAATTGACCACAATTTACTGTTGAAAAAATTGGAATATTATGGTTTTTCACAAACAGCATTATTATGGATGGAAAGTTATTTGACTGATAGGAGACAATTAGTTTACTTTAATGGAAGTTGTTCAAGAATAAGGCTTGTGGAACAAGGAGTGCCTCAGGAAGTTGTCTTGGGCCACTCCTTTACACAATCTTTACAAATGACTTACCATCTGTACTAGATAAAGCGAGCATCTCGATGTTTGCGGATGATTCTACTATATATATGTCAGGAACTGATATTGGTGATCTAAATACGGACCTACAGAGAGAGCTACAGTTAGTGGTGGACTGGATAAGGAGTAATAAATTGATTCTTAATGAATCTAAAACTATTAGTTTAGTAGTTGGAACTCATTTTTCTTTACGTTCCAAACCGAAACTTAAACTTAGTATTGACCAAATTTTTGTGGCGCAAAGAGAAGAGGCAAAATGTTTGGGTGTTATGATTGACCATAGACTGAGTTGGGACAAACATGTTCAGAAGTTGGTAACTAAAATGGGCAACACCTTGTCAGTTATTAAAAGGTGTGCACACATCTTCACACCACAAACAGTTAAATTAGTCCTTCAAGCTTTGTTTTTTTCACACCTGGATTACTGCTCAGTAGTGTGGTCCAGCACTTCGCAACTAATATGAAAAAATTACAAGTGATTCAGAATAAAGCTGCACGTGTGGCTCTCTCGTGTGGGTTTAGATCAAATGTTGATAAAATGCATGAACAACTCTCATGGCTTAAAGTTAAAAATAGATTTGTGTATTCGTTAATGGTTTTCTTATATAATGTTATAACAAACAAAACACCTTTTACTTTATTTACAAAATTATCTTTTAGTACTACTACACATCACTATAGAACGAGGCATGCAGTAGGAGGGAGTTTTATTTTACCTAAAGTAAAAACTAAATCAATTCAACGTTCAGTTAGGTACAGAGCAATGTGTGAATGGAACTCTCTCCCAAAGACCATCAAACACGACTCTCAATATGGTTTTAAAAAATCACTTAAAACATATTTATTTCAAAGGAATTGAACATTTAATATGAAATTAGTTGGGTATAGGGCTTTTGTTATCCTATTTCTTAAAATAGATTTATCTATTCGGAGTAGTGCTTTTGTTTTATTTGTATTAATTGCATTAACTGTATGATTTTTGATTTTAGTGTTAAATGTATGTCTGTGTGTGTAATGAAGTGTTGAAATGAGTATTGTCAAGGAAAGATTGTAGGACCCCAGGAAGAATAGCTTTTAGTGTATGCTAAAGCTAATGGGGATCCAAATAAACAAACAAACAAACAAACAAACACACACACACACACACACACACACACACACACACACAGAGAGAGAGAAAACTCACCAGTTACAGAAAGGTGAGTCCAAGTGCCATTTTGCAGCTCATCCGTGGGTTCATCCAGTAAGAGGATTCGACACTCATACAAGCCCTGGTCATCCAGCTGCAGGTTGTCCAGCCTCAGGTCAGTGATTCGTACCAGAGACACCCGCCCTGCACAAACACAATGCAGGTGAACAGGTAAGAGGGCAGGCATGAGACAGACCAACTGCACATGATACTAATTTCAATTGTCAAGTCTGGGCTGTGTGAATCTTCATTATACTGGAGAGGAGCATGGTCCTCAAACTTGCCTGAAGGTTTGTTGCACACACAAACACCTGACACATGTACATAAATAAAAGAAATGTGATCTTCTGGTAGCCAGGATACGGCTCCCTCGAGCTGAAGCGTAGCTCGCAACATAAACACTTTATCTTTCCCAGTCTGCAGCCCACATCTTTCTGCTGTCCTTCGAGTTTTTCACACTTTATCAGACAGGCAATTGTGCAGCAACCTAACAGCATGGAACAGCAAGACTGAAGAGAAACTGTCAATGAAAGCATTATTGAGGGCACACAATCTTCTCTCTGCACCATCTCGGAAATAAAAACAGGAAGACAGCAAACACAGTGCAGCACGGAAGCCTCAGCACCACTGGGATGACTGTGTGGCGATGGTAATTATTAACAGAGGGTCTGATTTCTGGTGACTGTTGCAGGGAGGGACGGTTTAAAAAGAACCAGGAAGTTGGAGTTAGGTATGTTGGCAGTGATAACACACCTTATTTACTTTCCAAGCTGCCAAAGGGGACTAAATCCACAGGGGAGAAGAGGGAAGGGAGGGTTAAAGTAGAGCTAAAAACACATCAGCAGACATTCAGGGGATTAGTGCATTTCAAAATCCAAACTTTGACCCCTGGCAGTCCCCCCCTCTCATGTTTACTGGCTCAGTGTGATATAGGTCAGTATAGCACCTCAGAAAAAAAAGGTTGTGCTGAGGCAGAGATGGTGTGAAAAACAGGACTGGGAGTTGTCAGATAAAAAAGGAAGGAAAGGGTGTGGGTGAAGTAAAAAAGCAGGACCCAATGCCATAACTGCTGCCATATGAAAAATGCATGATTGCAAGTGGCTTTAATGCGATGTAAATTGAGTGTGAGAGGGAGAGCAGAGAAAGAAAAGAGAGAAATTGAGATTATTACAGGACTCCATTCAAGGTCTCCAAGAAGGCCGAATACTCCGAACTCTTGTTTGGTGCATATGCATAAACAACAGTCAAAGTTTCCCCCCCCCCATCACCCGCAGGCATAGGGAGGCGACCCTCTCGTCCACCAGGGTAAACTCCAAAGCAGCAGCGCTCAGCCGGGGACTTGTGAGTGCATGATGTGGTCTTGATGGCATCATCGGCCTGTGACCTTCAGCACTCACTGGATCGGTTCGCAGCTGAGTGTGAAGCAGCTGGGATGAGGATCAGCACCTCTAAATCTGAGGCCATGGTTCTCAGCAGGAAACCGATGGAGTGCTTTCTTCGGGTAGGGGGTGAGTCCTTACCCCAAGTGAAGGAGTTTAAGTACCTTGGGGTCTTGTTCTCGAGTGAGGGGACCATGGAGCGTGAGATTGGTCGGAGAATCGGAGCAGCTGGTGCGGTATTACATTCTGTTTATCGTTGTGACGAAAAGAGAGCTGAGCCAGAAGGCAAAGCTCTCGATCTACCGGGCAATTTTCGTTCCTACCCTCACCTATGGTCATGAAGGCTGGGTCATGACCGAAAGAACAAGATCCAGGGTACAAGTGGCCAAAATGGGTTTCCTCAGGAGGGTGGCTGGCGTCTCCCTTAGAGATAGGGTGAGAAGCTCAGTCATCTGAGAGGAGCTCGGAGTAGAGCCGCTGCTCCTTCGCGTCGAAAGGAGCCAGTTGAGGTGGTTCGGGCATCTGGTGAGGATGCCTCCGGGGCGCCTCCCTAGGGAGGTGTTCCAGGCACGTCCAGCTGGGAGGAGGCCTCGGGGAAGACCCAGGACAAGGTGGAGAGATTATATCTCCAACCTGGCCTGGGAACGCCTCGGGATCCCCCAGTCGGAGCTAGTTGATGTGGCCCGGGAAAGGGAAGTTTGGGGTCCTCTACTGGAGCTGCTTCCCCCTGCGATCCGACACCGGATAAGCGGTCGAAGATGGATGGATGGATGGACGATCACAAAAACAACGCATCATTAAACCCGTTATTTTGCACTTTTTCAACTCTTATCTCGTCTTGTGTTCTGAATAAAAAAGAATGTTCAAACGGGGAAAATGTATTAAAGTAAATTTCACAGTTCAAGGTGATTTCACTGTTGATTTGTTTAACTGTTTCACTCATTTATGTTCAATAAATGCAACATCTTTGAAAAAGTCAATGAATCGTGTTAAAGAACCGTGATTTTGATTTTGTTCCTAGATTTTTTGCCCTATGATGTATGTTGATTTTGTTTGCAATATTGATTGTAATGTATTGCAGAATATGCTGCAGCACTGCAAACAGCATTACTTAATCGTATTGTATTTCCATTTATGCATTTAGTTTATTTTAATTTACCAATGTATTGTTTATTTTCACATATTATTGTTGCATATCGGTGTTGGACCCCACAACCTCTGCAAAACAAGTGGAGGCTGTAATAGCAGCATGTTAATTGGTTAGGAATGAGGTGGCTTTGGCCAAATAGTGTATTTGTATTTGAAAAAAGTGGTCCAACTTCTCCAACATTAAGTTATTAAACATCTTAACAGATGTGCTGCTTCAAAAATATTGCAAAATAACAAAAAGCTGTGAAGAAACAGAGACTAGAACCATTCCATACATGATGACAAAGGTAACCAAATAAGAGTGAAAATGATACTGACAATAGAAGACACAAGCCCCACCCCCAACAATAACACACTCCTCTGTTGTACCTCAATACACTCTCGGGTGACAGAGAAACACAAAACCTTTCAGCGCTGAGACGAGATACAAATGAAAAGCTTCAGTTTGCAGACTCTGCTGGTTTTGAAGTATATTAGAATATTAAATGCGGCAGTAATCATCTTCCTTTCAAAAGAAATACAAACTAATCTGCAGTCAACTGAATTGTGAATTACTAACCTTTGTGTGAAGTCAATTGACAACGTATTAAAGTGAGATCCTTCACACATCTTAAAATTCATTTTCTAATAATGTCAGCAAATGTTAAGCCATACATAAGGGAAACTACTGCCATTTTTTAATATTCATACATGATATTCCTATTGTCTACCACAGTCCAAAAATATTAGTAAACATGGAACAACTCTCTACAAAATCCCAAAACTAGAGTGCTAAAAGTCAAATTTGTGATGTCATTAAGTATAAAGTCTGGAACTCCTCCAAAGACAATGTATTGGGACAGATGTTACAGATTAAACTGAGAGCACCCAGGCCAATCTTCTGAGCACAGAGGGCATTTTCAGTTCAAATAAAACTCTAAAAAAGAGAGCCACAAAATCACCCATTCATTGAATTCTTAATTTAGATGGTGTTCCTTTTAAAAGGGTAACTACTGTTTTTTCAACATGAATGGTGACTCATGGGAACAACAATCTTTGACAATGGTCCAGTATTAAGCGAGATCACTGCAGTCGGCTGCGACGAGACAAGCTGCAATGTAAGTTAATAGGACAATTGTGCACCATCTATTTACGTTTACAAAAGTGCTTGTTTTGCCATGGCTCAGATTAATATTCTAAGTGCCTGACACCATTATGGAAAGGATTTCTAAGGAGGTCGACCTTTCTGTTAAAGAGTAAGATAATTTTTTTAAACATCCATATAATTGCATTATACCAGACTCCAGCCATCCATCTTCATCCGCTTATCCTGTATCGGGTCGCGGGGGCAGCAGCTCCAGCAGGGGACCCCAAACTTCCCTTTCCCGAGCCACATTTACCAGCTCCGACTTGGGGATCCCAAGCCGTTCCCAGGCCAGGTTGGAAATATAATCCCTCCACCTAGTCCTGGGTCTTCCCCGAGGCCTCCTCCCAGCTGGACGTGCCTGGAACACCTCCCTAGAGAGGCGCCCAGGAGGCCTCCTTACCAGGTTCCCAAACCACCTCAACTGGCTCCTTTCGATGCGAAGGAGCAGCGGCTCTACTCCGAGTTCCTCTCGGATGACTGAGCTTCTCGCCCTATCTCTAAGGGAGACGCCAGCCACCCTCCTGAGGAAACCCATTTTGTCCGCTTGTAGCCTGGATCTCGTTCTTTCTTTGCCTTCTGGCTCAGCTCTTTTCCTCCTGAGGTGGCGAACGGTTTTCCAGAAGTCCCTTGGTGCCGACCAAAAGTCCTTCTCCATGTCTTCTCCCACACCTGCTGCTTTACCTCTTTCACGGCTGAGGCTGCAGCCCTTGGGGCCCTTGCAACTGTCTCTGGATCCCTCTGGGATATCATATCCCGGAAAGACTCCTTCTTCAGTCGGACAGCTTCCCTGACCACCGGTGTCCACCAGGGTGTTCTTGGGTTACCTTGCCCTTTGAGGCACCTAAGACCCTAAGACCACAGCTCTCCAGCACAGCTTTAGCAATGGAAATTTTGAACATTGTCCACTCAGATTCAACGCCCCCAGCCTCCACAGGGATGCATGAAAAACTCAACAGTAAACAGTAATTTTAGCATTGTAAAACACACTTCATTCAAACAGAAACAAAATAAAACTATGCAAAGCCATTTTGGGTCATTTTTACACTTTCCATCACAACTCTAGTTTTGGTTGAAATAAAACACATAGTTGATCAATTTACATGTGAAAATATGTTGGCTCTATACACACTTTTTTTTTTTTTTTTAATTGAGTCTGGTGGGTTTAGCTCTAGCGACCTCAGAGCTGTCCCTGGTTAAACATAAATGTCTCAAAGAGGTTTTTCCATCATGTTGTTGGACACTTAGAATATTAATCTGAGCCTTTTATTTGGCATAAAAAGCTTTTAGTGGACCAAACTGACGCTAAACATTTGTACCATAGGAGCCCAGTCTCTGGCTGCCGGTTACAGAATTAATGCTTAATACTGGACCCATTTCAAAGATTGTTGTACCCGTCAGTCACGTACACACTTTCACTATTTCCATGTTATTGGTGCTTTACCAATTCTGTCTTAACTAGACTTTATTCCTATATTTGGGTTTTCTATTGTCCATTTTATGCAAAACACTGAGAATTGTGAAGCAGATCATGCTTTGATCTACAAAAAAAAATAAAAAATTCAAAATGACACTCAAAATAATTCAACATACACTAAATGACAAACAGAATCAAGTATTCTTTTGAAATAAAAACAGGTTTGTGTAGCTGCATAATGCTCACTGAGAAGCAGGCCCCTCTAACGTTTTAGAGGTTCTAAGGTTTTATTCAGAGTGAATGATGCACGCACTAGAGATATTGATTTCCTTTCTTCTAAAATGGATATGTAACATTTTGGAAATTAAGTTTTTTAAGTGACAAAAAAATCTTTTGGAGAACCATCTAGAAAGTGACTTGTTCAGTTTGGACAGGGCTCTATATGGAAAATGATTTAAATTCAATACCTCTTTGTGTGACACCAACGTTTATGTCCCTGAGAATGTGATATTCACGGGCAGAAAGCCCACATCGTCTCTGAGAGATGTCGTCAGTGAAGAGCTGCACGGAGGCATTCAGGTTTCGCTAAGAAAAGGAAGCAGATAAGGTTTCACTCCTAGCTGCTTGTTGCCCTATTAAGCCCCACGGTGTGGTGGTGATCCAATTTGAACTGGGAGCAAAAGCTACTCGCTTCTGTAACAAACAAGATCCAAATGCAAACGCTCCTGTTTGTCCATGTGGGAAAGGAAGCATAATAGTCATGTTAACTGTGTGTAATGTGTCACACACACACACACACACACACACACACACACACACACTCTGCTCATGCTGATTGTGTGTGGATGTGCATGGGCAGAGCTTGCGAACAGTGCATTTATACAGCTGTATTTACGTTTTTATAGAGTCAGCATCTGTATGTGTTCACCGAGCATACACTAATCCTTTGATCTTTACCGTCCTATTACAACAAATACATGTAAGCCCTTCTAGCTCTTAACACTCCCATGAGAACAATCTAATGTATCTCACACTTTAGGGGCTGCACACAGGGTCAAACACAAAGCTTATTGATGGATGAAGTGGCCTGCAATCCAAAAGGTTCGATTTTTATCCTTTCAAAGTGACAAAGAGGGAGGACGGGTTGGGGGAAAGAAATGAGCCTCCACAGAGTGAATCATATGGTTAACTTGGCCAGCCACAAGAATCACAACAGCTAAACAACAGTGGGACTCTGGGACCTGAAGCCAAACGGTCAAGACACCCGAGAACATTCATAGCCTGAGGAGGTGAAATCCACACTGCTCAATCCATCTCTAAAACATCAGTTTCCCATGCTGCATCTGTTACTTCCACACCAGCCCGTAGCCCGAGAGCAGCATCAGATTGGACGAAGCAACTTTTTCCAAATCCTTTGTATCTGTTGAAGAACAGCAGCTTTTGGTTTGTCACCTGAGACGCATGTGATTAACATACCTGTCCTTTTCAAACTAGGTGCTTTTTCGGTTAGGGATGCTTTATGGTTGAGTGAAGTGTACAAGAAGTGCATTCACAGGCAAGGTAGGCACATTTTAGGGTTTTTAATACAAGTATATTGCCCTGCTGCTTCTGAAAACTAACATACAGCGTAATGAAGTGTGACATCAGTGTATGTTGAAGGATCGTCTTCACAGTCGGTGACAAAAGGCTACTGCCTTTTACGAGCCCGGGCTGGAATTAAAGCCTGCCCCGCTCCCACTTACGATAATTCATCAGCCAAGGTTCACCCTGACTTTATTGCTATGTAAATGTCTGTATCGTATTTCCTGCTCGAGTTGGGTGAGGGAGTGGCATTCCACTCAAATGAGAAAGACAAAGCTTGGCTCAGCTGAAAGCAATTTTGGATCCTTGGACAAACACATACCTTAATAGAATGATTACCGTTCTTTACAGTATGGCAGTATAACCAATGAATCTGTGATACCAAAACATTTTCTAGATTGTACTTATATAGTGGCCTTAAGGATGGAGCCGAGAATAATTTATACTTTTATTATTGTCAACAAATCCTTAAAGCAACGATGAATTGATCCTAGTAAGCATTTTCTATTTAGTCAAAGTTTGTTGTGTGCTATTCCTCTGTGTCATAGAGCGCCATTGTTGATCAAAAACAATTAACTTGTTAATGAGCCACACTGTTGCACAGGGTGAAATGTTCCTTCATTACAATGATCAGTAATGTTTGAAAAAAAAAAAAATAGACTGCCTAGCTGTTTTAGGAAATAAAACAATATAGGCTATGTGTGAGCTGTTTTTTAAAGATTTACATACATTCTCAGTAGGGGCTCAAGCCTGAGTGATCCAAACAGGATAGGGAAGTAGGGAAGTATTGTGAGACAGAAAAGTTCATTGAAGAATGGATGGATTTGTTAATAAAAAATAAATAAAAAAAATTATAGAATAACACTGACTTCATCATTAAAGGATTAGAATGTACCTTTATGGGACAAGTTTCTGTTGCAAGCAAATGTCTTTAAAATTTCCAATGCATCCTGATGAGGCTCGTATCAGGATTACTTTTATGACAGAGAATTGTTTTTGAAAATGATGGAAAAATGTATAATGTATAAATGACATGTTTATATTTATGGAACTTCATAGCACTTGCAGTCCTACAGTTCTACATACTCTAGTGTCCCATAGACAGTGAATTAGTAAATTTTAAAAGCTAAATTGGTTAATGTTTTGGTTTAAAAGTAATTTTGAGAAAAAATGCCATTTTGAGGTCCCAGAGCCCAAGGTGACGTCTTTTCATTGCTTATTTTGCATGAACAGTTAATGTGATCAGTTTATGATAGGAGATTGAGAAAAGTTCAAAATTTAATCTAGAAATGTGTAGCCTTTTTTACTTCATGAATTACCTGCTGACCGACAAATGGGTTTTCTCTACTTTTATCTCACATTATTGGGATAGTTTGGATCTTTTGGTTGTTTAGGTATAATTAGTCAGTATATTACCTACAGTAGATGGCGGTCGGCATAGGTGCCGATTAATGTTTTCCCCCATGGGTGCACTCGGGCACGCCCTTTAAAAAAAAAATAAAAACTTAGTCAAAAATGTTTGCATTGAACCTTAGGAAATGGACAGCAGCCGACACGTACCATTACACCATCTTACGTATTACGATGGAGTTATACAATACAATATATATACACACACAATTAAATACAATGTTTACACTGGATGACATATTTCAACCTGTTCAACCATATTCAATCAGGGTTGCATCATTGCATACACATTTATCTTTCACAGTATCTTTGGAAACTTTGGAATCCCCACTAGAATTTGAAATCAAGTTCTGTGGGCTTGAGCACTGTTTAGCTGTGCACCATGCATTTGTAATGACTGATGCAACAGTGGATAAGTATGACTTAAAAGGTTAAAAGTTTAATTGCTGTATGTTACATGAAACGTTGAATGTTGATGTGTACTATCTACCGGCATTCAACTTGCTGTAAAAGAGAGTAAGTGGTAGGTAGCTGCCTGCTTTCACCTGAATATGAAAGAGTAGGAATTATTTTCACTCTTTGAAGTGGTATCAATATGACTGCTGGGGCAGGTTTTTTCTAAAACTGCATTTTAGTCAAAACCCTACATAGCACACCAGCCGATATTCCAATAGCCTTTGGAAAGGTCAAAAGGTTGAGTTTCTCTTCAGGCAGCTCTATGGAAAATCAGAAACGACTGAAAAATGGAAGATCTGAGCCACCCAGACATGCTTTCCTTTTGTCCACACTAGTCCCATTGTTTGTGACTTTAAAGGATAACAGGAGCTACACAAAAGGTATTCCTGGTCTATTGAGGATCTTTTCCCCCACAGACTCTCTTTGTTCTTGGAGCTGTGGGCAGAAAGCTCACAAAAGATGATGATGCAATGCGAGAGTCTTAGGTCCTTTAAAAGTAGCTCCCACTTGAAAGGGCATTAAGGTGTGGTACTGAATATACTCTGTGTCCCAGATACTAGTTACATTCTTTCACAGGAAGAAACTGAAGCATGTCATAACCATCTAATTCGGATCATTTTCAACATTACTAATTTCTGTTATAATGTCGATTGATTTCGGTTAAAAAAAAAAATGTCCCCGTTCATCCTCAGTTTGGGTTTACAATAAAATTGAAGACTCCCCTTGACTCAATGAGACCGGTCCTGCACCAAGATTTGCATTCATGGTGTCCTTAAGATCTGTTACTTATTGTTATTGTGGGATTTTTAGCAAAGTTTCACTTTCTTTACTAGAATAAGAGTCCATAGCTATGTGTTCGCTTCCCTGAAGCTGTAGTTTGGCACAGTGATGCTAACATGGCAACAATTATTTATTTATTTACCTTTATTTAACCAGGAAGAGACTCATTGAGATTAAAAATCTCTTTTTCAAGAGTGTCCTGGCCAAGACAGGCAGCAGTACAACCACACATACAACCACAAAATACTAAAAACAACAGAAACAGCAAATCCTTCAAAGTCAACCACAATCCTAAACACATCAAGCAAAACATCTACAGAGAGATGTGGCTGCCCCCAAGTCAATCAACAATGAGACCAGCTCATTAAGTTTCATAGATTTCTGTAACTTGTTCCATATAGAGGGAGTAGCATATGCAAACATCTTTTTCCCCAGCGCAGTTCTAACCTTTGGAACAGACAGAAGGAAAATAACCTGAGAATGAAGATTGTATTTACAATGGTATAGATCAGAAGGTAGGATGGAAGTAGACCTAGAGGTCACTGAACAAACTGTTATCTATCATGGATAACCCCGACCACCCTCTCCAACCCACACTGGTCCAACAGAGGAGCAGCTTCTCTAAGAGGCGCCGACAGCTTCTGTGTCGCACGGACTGCTACAAGACATCAGTCCTACCACAGGCAATCACGTCATCACTGGGTGCCAGATAAGACTCTTAGACTCTACAATACGGCACTAAGTGCAACCTGCACAATTGGTTTATTTACATTTTAGCATACTATTTAAGCAGTTGCACATTTTGTTTTCCCATCCTGTGTGTGTGTGTGTGTATGTATGTATGTATGTATGTATGTATGTATGTATGTATGTATGTATGTATATATATATATATTCAAATATTTGTTCTTATATTTTTATTCTTATCATTTAATGTATATTGTATGTATGTATATTGTATCCTAGTATTTCATTTATATTCTGTGCTGTGTGACTGATGTTTGCTGCTGTAACTATGATCTATCTATCTATCTATCTATCTATCTATCTATCTATCTATCTATCTATCTATCTATCTATCTATCTATCTATCTATCTATCGGAGATATGCCAGTGTTAAAGTCTCCTTGTTGATAGAGAAGGCCACCACACACGCTCATACAGTTCACAATTGTGAGTGAGGGCTTTAAAACCAGTGATGAACCTCACAGATCCATTATATACAGTTTCCAGTGCATGTCAACTTTGAGACGAAGCATGCATGTATAAATCACCATAATCAAGTATGGACATAAAAGTGGCAGCAACCAGCCTCTTGTTAGATTCGAATGAAAGGCAGGATACAATTCTGAAATAAAACCCTAGTTTAAGTTTTAATCTTTTTGATAGCTGCTGAATATGAAGCGTAAAATAAAGAGATTCATCTATTTAAATACCAAGATATTTGAAACACATTTAATTTTCACACCCTGGGAAGTGATAATTAAAAAGCAGCTTTGATTTGGATTTTGAATTAGAAAAAAGCATGACTTTTTTCAACATTTAAAACAAGTTTTACATCATAAAAATTCACTTGAAGCATGTTAAAAGCAAGTTGTAACTGAGAGAGGACCTGGTCTGTGGTGGGTGCTGAGCAATACAGTATGGTGTCATCAGCACAATAATGACATTTTACTTGAGACACGTTCTGATCAATGTTATTGATATAGAGGATGAATAGCAGTGGCTCCATGACTGACCCCTAAGGTACGCCTTTTGTTATTCTGAGATAGCGAGAAGTGCTGCCCTCCGCCTGTAAGGTAATAAACAAGCTGACAGTTTGTTCAGAAAGTCCAGCCTTACAGAGTCTGTGCTTAATCACTATGTGGTCCACTGTATCAAATGCCTTAGAAAGGTCAATAAAAAGGGCTGCACAATGCTGCTTGTTGTCCATGGATTCAATAAAGTCATTTAAAACCTTAAGAGCTGTCAATCTTGTACTATGCCATTTTCTAAAACCAGATTTATCACTGACAAGGGAGTCGGGTACGTTTATTAGGACAGACAGTTTAGAGATTGGTCTGTAGTTATTTAAGATGAAAAGGTCACCACCTTTTAGCAGGAGAACCACAAAGGCTCATTTCCAGATGGGAGGAATGACATTTGTGTTCAAGCACAGATTAAAAATATTAGTTAAAAGCACAACAATAAAATTTTCTGCTAGCTTAAAAAAGTAGGGATCCAATTTATCAGGGCCTGCATATGCTTTATTTACACCTGAAACTGTAACAGGACCCGGACCAACAGTCTCAACTGTAGAGGAACAATGATGTTGAGGATTGAATGACTCAAATAAAAAGCCTAAGGCTATGAAATTGTCATTGAAACGGTTAAGCATAGTGATAGACTCAAAATGCTTGACGGGAGCCCCTGGCCTTCACTGTTTTTTGATAATGATTTGATAGGTTTCCAACATTTTTATGGGTTATTTAAGTTATGAGTGGTTTGAGAAATAAAACAATAATAAGCAGCTTTGGAGTACATGCATTGCCCCGTTGCCTGAAGACCAGCCGGTCAGAGTTCTGATTACATTTTCTGGCTTTTGCCCATGACACGTTGCGCTCATTTTTTAAAATTAACCCTTCTACTGACCTCAGTCCACGAGGGAATGACGTCTGTGACGTCAAGTTACTTCCTTATTTATACCTCATGTTGAGGTAAATTAAAAAGTCAGACATGTCATTTTGGGAGTCATTGACAGCCAAACTATTCTGTTGTTAAGGTGTGAGAATGTGTTGTGCCTCACACATAAAAGAATGATCCCAGTCACTTCCACACTGGGAGGCATAGCGCCTATTAAATAAACACTAGCATCAGATCAATACTCTGTATCGGCCAATTCCAAAATTCCCAAAACCCAGGTATTGTAACGAGGTACAGAAAGTACAAAAAGTTTGATTAAGAATAAAATTTCATTAAGCCATTTAAAAGAAAGCCCATGTTCAACATTGCCATAGTTATCCTTTACATGTAGAGCAGGCATGTCGCTCATATGCATGCTATATGCTGCTTCAGCCAATGGCAGACAATTATAGCAATCAGTGCAACAGCAGGGATGCATATACCATTGCAATTTTCAGGTGGATTATGTGTTCCTTTCCACAGATGCTCACCCTCATATTGTGGATGGAGACGAGGTGAGTACAATCCAAATTTGATTAGGACGGGGATGTCGAGTCCCTGTCGAACCCATTCCAGCACATGCAGGGAGGCTGAGGACACGACAGCTGGTTCCGATGGAGGAAAACTACACTCCAACTCCACCACACCTCCGACCTTTCCAAGCACCTCTGGCCTAGCACCTTCAGTAGTCACTGTTGGGTTTGTCAGACGTAAAAAGGAAGATTATGGGTTGATGATGCATTTGGACAAAGGTGTGCACATATCATGGAAAAGTTTAGTCAAAATGAAAGTGGTATGCAAAATATCTTTCTCATCAAACAAGAAGATACTTACAAAATAGGCAAAAAAGCGTGCCCACAGTAAAAGTCTGCAAATATGATCCTGCTGGCCCCATATCTGTCGCTCATACAACCTGCAGCATGTTCAATCTGTTGGCAAAAGAGACACAATTGTCACAATAACATTTCTTCCTTGGCTGCATGCAAGAAGACAGCCATCTGTGACAGATTTTCCAACTAAAAAGGCTACAGCGGAGCTGCCGCTTCTGTCATAATTTTATGGACAGGAGGAGAGATGCGCTTAGATTTTATACAGCTTTCCAATAACTGGAATTCATCCCATATCATTACACAAATGGGCAGAGCTGCCTCTGCTGCCAGAAAACTCCCTGGCCATATATCCTTTTCTGAAAGTAAATGTCATAAACGTCACATAAATCTCTTGAGAGTCACGTGTAGAGTGACATCTAAGTGTTTTATTTAGAGCACATCAATGAAGACATTTGGCTGAGGCAGCTAGGAGACTCAGCACTCAAGGACAGAGATGAGTAGGGATGGGTATCGTTAAAAAATGTTCGGTACAGGTACCAATACCGTGACTTTGATACCGGTTCCTAAACAATACTTTTTTCAATACCAATTTATAAAAACAAAAAGAAATGACAACATTGCACTTTGCACAAAATCCTACATATTATTTTTTTTATTATTATTTTTTTTCAGCTCCTACTACGTGAGCTGTCTCTTTCCTGAGTGGTCTCTAAGGCATGTAACGTTGAAGTTCAACGTTTGGGTATTAAATGACAAAGCATTTTTCAAAACTTGATACTTTAGAGGGAATTCGGACAGTGCCTAAAAAGTATTGAATTCTGTACCCAGCCCTAGAGATGAGTGTTGAGCTGATGGTAGTGACAGACTACACCAAAGCACCAAGGAGTGCAACATAATGTCAAGACGCTCGACCGATTCATTCCAGTCAAAACAACCACTGCTTCCATTTGATCAGGTGTGTAAACCAGAGGAGGATAGGTCACACACACACACACACACACACACACACACACACACCACACACACCACACACACACACACACACACACACACAAACAGGGGAGGTCTTGTATCCTACAGAGGGCCACAACTGCTGCTTAAGGTCAGATTTGACAGATTTGCTTTTGCCTACACCTAGAAAAACATCTCATTAAGCTGAGTTAATTACGGTACACCCACATAAAAGACCAAAGGTTAACCCGTCTACATTCTCATAAAGGCAAACATCATGAAATGTGCCAGATAAGAGCAAGCAACTGGCTCTACAATACATAAAAATAAATAAATAAATCAAACTGTGGTATGAGTTTGTGGTTCTTCATTCTGGCACAGTGGTCAAAGCAAGACTAGGTAACTTTTTCTTAACAACCACTGCAGTTACAAATGACAACTATTGGATGATACCAAATGTATTATTAGGCTCTTAGCTAAAACGCCACACTACTGTAACAGCAGCACAAATGGAAGAGTCTTGAAGTCAGAAAACTGACTCATGTTTGTTAGCACCGTTTAGCTAGGCCTGGGACTGCAACTAACAATTATTTCATATTATTGAATTGAATTGATAATTTTCTGGTTAAATCGATTAACTGGTTTTGGTCTATAAAATTTTGAAAAATTATGAAAAATGTTTGTGTTTTTTAAAGCCTGAGATGACAACCTCAAATGTTTTGTCCACAACTTTAAAATGTATTAAATAGTTGACAACCAATTGATTAATCTTTGCAGCTCCACATTTAGCTGAAGCTTGATTGAGCTAAAAATATGGCTATTTAGCTAAAGTTTGCTAACATTAGTTTACAGTGCAGCTACATTTATCTAAAGTTTACCAACATTAGCCAACAGTGCAGCTACATTTAGCTAAAGCTCACCAACATTAGCCAACAGTGCAGCTACATTTTGCTAAAGCTCACCAACATTAGCTAACAGTGCAGCTACATTTGGCTAAAACTTACCAACATTAGCTAACAGTGCAGCTACATTTAGCTAAAGCTTACCAACATTAGCCAACAGTGCAGCTACATTTTGCGAAAGCTTACCAACATTAGCTAACAGTGCAGCTACATTTTGCTAAAGCTCACCAACATTAGCTAACAGTGCAGCTACATTTTGCTAACGCTTACCAACATTAGCTAACAGTGCAGCTACATTTTGCTGAAGCTCACCAACATTAGCTAACAAAACAGCTACATTTTGCTAAAGCTTACCAACATTAGCTAACATTGCAGCTACATTTTGCTAAAGCTCACCAACATTAGCTAACAAAACAGCTACACGTAATCGTTAGCTACTGATCAAATACCAGACCAAGTAGGTAGCATTGAATTAAGCTACAGTGTGTTATGTTGCTTATAAATTTAATTAATTTAAGTAAAATAGCAATACTGCAATGTAAAAACACTATAAAAGTAAAAGGTTTTAGCAATAAATAATTTTACACATGTTTATGAGCTTATCATATGTTGTCTCTTTGGAAATATAACTTTAGCTAATGTAATAAAGGAAAATGTATAACATTTCCCTCTAAAAATGTGTTGGACTAAAAGTAGCATAAAATTAAAATATCAAGTACAAAATTGTTCCTAATAGCAGTACTTTAAAAGTAAAATGTATGTGGTTACTTGCCCCAAATGCCAGTGCAGTTGTGGAAAATAACTGTTCCTCAAGACACAGAAGAAGTGAGTTTTTGGCAGAGATGC
This sequence comes from Percina caprodes, assembly GCA_013375575.1. Lineage (NCBI taxonomy): Eukaryota > Metazoa > Chordata > Actinopteri > Perciformes > Percidae > Percina > Percina caprodes. Next base: position 1,511,460 of record JABXJD010000068.1, read on the forward strand.
ACCAGCTCCAATGACAGCTCATAAAACAAGAACCAACAAAAAAAGCACAAATTTTCCCACTGAGGGAAAAAAGTAACTCACCATGAGTGAAGATGTCTCTTATTAAATTACAGTGAGTACAGTTTGATTGACAGCACCTGTAAATGGTAGGTCACATTAATTTCTTGAATGCAACCTGCCACAGAGTGCAAAGCCAAGCACATAGAGTAAATTACAATGCAGCTTTATCATCCACCATCATGGTAAGGACATGATACATTACAGGCAACAAGTTCATCACCTAAGGCAGTGGTTTGTAAAGTAGGGTCCTGGGACAGCCAGGGGTCCTTGAGGGGATTCCAGGGGGTCCACAGCAAAAAATTGAATCTTTTTTTTACTATAATTCCATCCATAAGTAACCCAATGCCAGAATGTATGGCTATTTGTTAGTGCTGTCAGTTAAACGCGTTGTTAACGGTGTTAACGCAAACCCATTTTAACAGCATACATTTTTTTTATTGCAAGATTAACGTTCTTTTTGCCTAGTAGTTTTTACACATGCTGTTGCAACAACTAGTAATGTTAGAAAAACTACAACACCACAGACCGGAAACAGAACAACAGGCACGCCGCACACACTTGTTTAGGCTTGCGAGCCGGCCAAAGAGTAGTAACGTTACGTTTTGAGTGGATGGCGAGCACGAGATGCCAAAACAGATGCCACTAAGCTTCTGAATGGAAGGTTTCCTTTTAAAAGTTGCCTAATGGCTCCATTGACAAGACCGACGTGATCTGTGTGTTTTGTTGTTGTGAAATGAGCTATCATCGCAGCACGTCCAGTCTGAAATACCACTGATGAGAATGATGAGAATTCTCCACCCCTGTCAAAGTATTGTTTTCACCCTTTTATTGATGGACAGTGTTACATTATGTGAAAGATTATTTGCTCCAAGTGAGAATGTTGTGTGTGAAATTGAACACTACAGTAGGCTATATGCCAAGGTTGTTTTCAATTAAAAAAAAAAAACATTTGCACAAAGCAAGCCGATCCACTTTTCCATGTTGATAAGAGCATTAAATTGAGAGAAAAAAAAAATAATGGGACAAAAAGAATTCAAGGTACATTTAGAATAGATAAAAATGTACGATTAACTGCAAGTTGACAATGTGATTAATCGCAATTAAATATTTGAATCGTTTGACAGCACTACTATTTTAATCACAGCATGTTATAAACTTTCTGTCATAAAACATCTAAATTCAGATGGGGGACCCTGGGACAAATTTAATAAAATAGGGTCCATGGTCTAATTAAGTCAGTTTTGAGATACTTGATGTAAAAATGTTTGGGAACATGGGAAGGCCTGAATGTCATCATTTACAGCCAAATGAATACCATTGATATGCAAACTAAACAGAGCTTTATACTTTACATTGTTGGTTTGAACTTTGGAATTCATTTTTATTGTTACTAAAAATGAAATTAAATGAAGGGTGATATGGTTTATTTTTGAGAATTTTCTTGGGCATAGTTCTTTTCTACTGTATAACTATCTAGTTCTATAACATGGTATGTTCGCAGACCTTTTTATATACAGGATAAACGATCCATTATAAATGACAAGGTTGACTTTAATATGTTGGTATGGTCAAATAATGATGTCCTTGTCATCCTTAGTGATCTCTACACTTCCACAGAATGAACCGTAAACACACCCTCGTCCCAGCAGCCGCGCAGGCCGTATCTGTGCTCCCTAACCATAAGATTTTTATGGGCTTTTTCATTTCATGGCTGGGGCAAAGTCTGAACCGGTGAAAAACAATTACGCTTGCTGTCAACAGCTGCAGTGCAATTTTTTCAACACACTCCCATGCTCCAGCAAACAGCACAGCATACACAGATTTCCCACAAAATCAAAGTGAAAGTCAAAAGCAATCCCCAATCTACGGCACGCCGTCTGCTGAATGCCATCCATTCCAAGCTCAACAGACTTCCATTCCCTGCCCTTCACCCTAGTGGCTTTATGCAAAGCAGCACAACATAGAACTCATTACATTTGAATTAGACATTGAGTGTTTGCTGTGACTGCGCCCGGCAAGCCAAAGGTAAAAATTTAACTTTCTAGCTGACGCTTTTATCCAAACAACTTACAATTGCTATATATGTATGTCAGAGGCCACACAACTCTGAAGAAACTATGGGTTAAGTGTGTTGTTCAAGGACACATTGGTTGATATATATCGCAGTGGAAATTGAATCCAGATCTCCCACACCATCACCACCCATTATGATTCTGTTGTTTCTCATCTTCGCACAACAGGCGTGGACAAAAGGGCAGCACACACGCACAAATGAACACTGCCTGTTGCAGTTACTAAGCAGCAGCAACTCTTCTCTATTTGGCACCTAATGAACAGATGCTCAGCTCTCCTAGCTCTTCATCGACTGCCTCTTGTCTGTTGTTAACTCCGAAAAATTAAGATAAGGATCGAATACCCTGTAATGCCATTCATCGTGTCACTGATTAAAAGAAAAATAACCTAAGATAGCTACAGATGAATAAAAATGTTGTTATGGTTTTATTGCTCTGACAAGGGAAGACTTATTTGTGCCTTGAGCGAAATAGCAAGGCAATAAAATGGAACAGTGTTAAAAAATGTTGTGGAGAGAAAGAGAGCAGGGAAAGTGTAACAAATGCAACAAGAAGAAAGATGAGAGGCAAAAGAAATCTGGTTAAGCTGCAGGACATTGTCATTAAATCTGAACCAAAAACTTCAGAGAGCTGCTGAACAAAGCAGCCTATACAGGTGAAACACACAGCCATGGTAACACAAATGGTCTCTAGACATTTTCCCACAGACGTACTTTTCTTTCCTCTGGCATTGAATAAACAAAGCTATAAGAAATTAGCCGGTAGCTCACATAAGAAAGTACACTGTCCCATGCAAATTTGTCAGCTGACAGATATAGAAATGTCAGTGACAGGCATGCTGTTGAAATTCTGTGTTGCTGCCATTTAAAGCTACAGAAGGACAGAAATGGGGACCAACTGATTAATCTCGACCAAGACAAATTTATCAAACAGTTTTGCCTCCTCTTACCCCACCACAATTGAAAGGTAAAAGATATTGGACTCCTAAACATTTGTTTTCTGATCAAATTCCATTTCTTTGGCGTGAGAATATTCTTGGTCCATTTTTGTATGTGTTTACGCTCAAAACATGTGCTTTATAATGTCCTGGGTATTGATTTAGACAGCTACAAGTACTATATCCTTAAGGGAAGCAAGCTAAATTGCTCTGACCAGAGTAAAGAGAAAAAAGGTAAGAGATAATGGTGTTTTTAACTTCAAACTAACAAAACCATAGATATTCCTCCATGGTGATGAAAAATAGGATACAAATTGATGCAGCAGAACCATCTTTTTACTCCACACTTTCTCCTTCCTTTGCTCCTTCTGGCGCCTACATTACCCACAATGCAACTCAATCCCTGACTATTATTGTGTGTTCCATTTGTACTCAAAACTCAGATGTTTTCCCAGGTCAAAGTCAGAAAAACCCTGACCTCGGATTTCCAATCTCAGAACTGTGACAACCAACTACCTGAGTGGCCCAAGCTAAAACTCCAACATGGCTGCTCCGTGCATCAACAGTTGTAAAAGCTGTAGTAACGGACAGTTATACTTACTTCTGTGTTACGCTGTTTGTATGCACAAAAAAACCCAGAAGAGTGCGTTGTTATAACTGGTATTGCTAACATGGCTAACCTGGCTAGAGCTAATGAATACAATGAAAATAGGACTTGTGGTGGCCAGGTTGAGTCAGTGGTAGAGCAGGCCCACATGTACTCAGAGATTTATGAACTCCTTGAAGCAGAGGTCCAGATGTTGAGGAGCGGACTACAGACTATAGAGATTGGTAAACTCACTTCTTTCTAACTCAACCCCACTAACTGACTCAGGTGACATCACTTAATTATTCAGATGTTTGGACGGCTCTCTGGAGCCACTAAAAAACGACTTTATGCAAAAAAAATTCATATATGCAGTAACACTTATCAAGACCTTCCAACAGACTTGGATGTGTAAGACTGGTGGAGTTCCCCTTTAACTACAAAGCTGCAGAGCTGAGACTTGACAAATGGACTTGAGTCAGGCCTAAAGGCCCCTATACTGTATCATTGTGCAGTGTAAAAAAAAAAAAAAGTTGATAACTGTAATAAAAAAGTAGTGAAACCTTCAGTCGATATTGCAAAGCCATGGTCCTAGATTGCACCGTGAGACGTGAATCTTTCTGTCAAATGGTTTGAAATTACCACAAAGTGACTATATATATATATATATACAATTTCAACGATTACAAGACGCCATATAGTGGCAGAGGATACATTTGCCAATGCAACATTGTTAGTATCCATATGCATGGACACATTGGCATGCACTGTACGTATAACATATCTATGCTTAACACAATTTTTAAATTCATCGATGACAGTTGATGCATTGTCTCTTCTTGCATATAACTTTCCTAAATAGCACTACAATTCGGCAGGTTTTCATCGCATAGTGACGTGCCTCAATATTGATACTGCAGAGTAGGGCTGCAACAAACAAATTACTTTCATTACTGCTGATATTTTTCTCCCTTGATCACCCAATTAATCATTTGGTCAATAAAATATCAGAATATTGTGAAAAATGCCCAACAGTCTCGGGTAATATCTTCAAATTGCTGGGTTTTTGTCCGGCCAACACTCCAACACCAAAAATATTCAGTTTACCAACACATATACATATACTTTACTTTGGTTCTCTAAAGATTGCAACTTGAAGTCAAAAATATCAGCTAAAAAGGTGAGGTTTGAGCTGTTAAAAATCGCAAAACAATAAAAAGTAGTAGTAGTGAGGCAGTGACATACAGGCCTTGAATGGTCTGACAGCTTAACAATTTTTTTGCATTGAAGTCCTTACCAACACAGCTTTTAAAAAAGGAAATTTAGTGATCTCAAAAACCTGCGATTGACTTGATATTTGCTTATTAAGACTGAAATTTTACCTACACTTACAGTTCTATATTTTAATGAATCTATTAGTCATCCATATTCAGATCATTTCCATTTACAACACACACAGTTCCTCTTTGCCAATTTCCGCTTCCTTCAGCTTTTCCGAGACTGTTCTTCTTGACAACATATTTCTGTAGTCTTCTTGTACGCTTTGGAGCTCGTCAGAGTGCTCCTCTCACGTCTGAATAAACACAGCTTATTGACATTCAACTTGCTGTAACCCACCTCTGCCGCAGTGATTATTATTGTGATTAAGTTACTTCAAGTTCCTTTCCACAAGATGCGTACATTTCACAAGCTTCCCATCACAATAGGAGCCCTCTGCGTGGCTTGATGTGCACTTAAGAGAATAAAAGGACAGACTGAAAAGGGAGGAGAGAAAAAAGGTCTCCACTGTGTGTGGGTATTGCATCTCTCCGCTCAGAGTACAAACATTAGGTATCTATTCTATGAATCAAAGTGCAGACAGGCAAATCCAGATGAAAGAATCCTTTTTTCATAACTATGAAATATACTTCATTTGTATACAAAAAGGGGACCTTGGGGTTTGAAAGCATAGCAGGTGCTAAGTCATTGTGTTGTCAATCAGAAAACTTCTTTTAAGCACTAATCAAGTCATTATAAATCCTTCGCCAAACTGAATGCCACTTTTTAAGTGGTCAAATTTGTTCAGTAGGATAAACCCCTTAAGAGTATCATCTTGTTTCCGAGGGGGTCCCAACATATATCACAAATCAATACACAACAACAACAACAACAACAACAACAACAACAACGTACATACAGGCAAAAAAAGAAAAGAAAAGCATTCATTCATCAAAACATTACAACCACTAGGTGGCCAAAATGGCCAATAATAAATAAAATGGTTGAGTGTGAGGTAATCACCAACTACAATGGGGTATGACCATTAGATATAGGGAATGACGGCACCATTGATAACAATCTGAGTCCATCTCAAATAAGAAGACATGGCATTCGTAAACATACCAAATATTGAAGATGATCTTATTTCAACTGGTAAATTATTCCAATCTGCTGGAGCTTTAAACTTAAAAGCTCTTTTGCCAATTGTTTTCTTAACACGAGGGCCAGAGAAGTAGAGTTGAGCAGAGGGACGAACAGCGTAGTTTGAGGTAAAAAGTACAAGATATTGTAGTAAATAAGGAGGATAATTAAAATATAGGTTGAAGCCAATGAGTGTGTCTGCAAACACTTAGAGATGGCCATTTAAGTGCATCATAAACGGACTAAGTGAGTATAATAACAAAAAAGGTACAGAAAATGAATTATTTAAAATAAATGTATTATTTTCCATTCAATAATTATTACTATTTGTGGTCAATTATCTGTCATTTCTGAGCCAAATGTTTTGCATGCTGCCGTCTGTTGTTTTTTTTGTTTTTGACAGCAGCAGTCTTTATTTCTCAGTATGATAATTAGGAGGTATCATCTGCTGCTTTCCCTAAAGAAGGGGCAATGTGATTGGCTACTGTCAAATTGAGTCAGAGTGCATCTGGTTTAAGAAAAATTAAGAAATTTTACAACATAAATATATATTTTTTTTTTGGTCTTCATTGTCATTCCACCTCAAATGTCCAAGTGATGTTATCTCGGGTCCACACCTTTGTTTGAACGTCAGTGATTTCCAAGACAGGAGACAATCTCGAGTGTTCAAAAACAGCTGTAACTCAATATTAGGATGGTGCTTTTCTGGGAATATCCAGTGTAAAGTACTTAAAACTTACAAGCAAGTCTTTTGGTAAAGCTGAACTACATTATAGTCTTTACCTTAAAAAGGCCCTGAAAACTCAAGCCCAGTCAAAATGAAGCAAAAAGTGTATTTAAATTGAAACAATAGAGCCTTGAACACAACACACTAGGCCTGGCAAACCCGGTTCCTTTTGAAGATTCTGATTATTCTGAGTCACTCGCTAAACTGAACAGGGTTGTGCGAGTCACTTGAATCACTTGATTCTCTTATTGCTAGGAATCATGAAAAAACTAACTAACTAACTATAACTATATATATATATATATATATATATATATATATATATATATATATATAAAAAACTTTTCCTGTTAAAGATGTCTCACCTTTGTCAGAAAGCATAGCGGAGACACTTTGTTTCTCTATGACTCTAAAAGTTGGCACTCCCTCTGAAGCTAATCGTCGTCACTCTCTCACTTTTTCTAACACACACACACACACACACACACACACATTCTCTCAAAAAGATTGATGTACACACCAACGCATTAGTATAAACTTCAGGCCACCTACGTAGGCTACGGCAAAAGCTCTGCGTGGAGCCTCCGCACATCCTTACTGTTCCACTGAAACGTGTCATTCAACCGAGGGAGAATCACAAAATATCGGACCCTGTACATAGGCATTCTCTATGGGCCCTTCCCTGCATACACGGCTATTCATTCTAGTATTTTTGTGGGCCCTGTATATTCAGTCCCCCGTCTGACGCCCTGTATTTAACCCGGAAACTGTAGCCAAATTGAAATTTTTGAATGTGTCCCTGATGACACCCACACAGTCCTACTGAAGCAGCTTAATTGAGTTTCTGAATTAAACTCTTAAATGAAGAATACCTAAAGATGATTTTTTTTCACCTTGATTTTTGCTATGACTCATTGTTATGAAGGAATTCTTGAACTTTCTGAAACAGTATTCAGGGACTTTAAAAAGGACAATACCAGTTGTTTTTACATCACTGCCACTTTGAATTGTGGTTTGCCAACATTCTGACAGTGTTGGTTTACAATGTTCATACCATTACTTTACATGACTTTTTGGACATGGACAATACGACATACATAATACGACAAATGCACCAAGACATCATGCAAAAACACTGGTATGGGTTTAATAGTGCTTTGCCGGTCATAATTTGCATCTACTTTAGTATCACATTTGAAATGTTCACTGCATCCTCTCCTTCACAATAAAGTTCTTTCCCCTCGGATGATGTAGACTTTATGAAAAATGTTATACTGTGGAAAACTGCACCCATCTGGCACCTTAACAGACTTAATCAAACCACAAGTGGAATTTAAAATGATTAAATGAACCTTGTCTGGGGGAAGTTATTAGAATATGTCGCTCAGAAATTGGTGGAATAAAGTAAGACTCTGATCTCCATACAAAGTCAACAGCACAAAAAGATGAGATTTCATATTATGTCTCTGGCTCTACATATTATAAAAAGGCAGTAAGATGAAAATGTATCCACAAAAGAAATAATATCCAATCTCCTTGTTGAATGTATTGAATTAGATAAAGAATATCTTGGACTCTCCTCCTCTTTGAACCACAAACTAGCAAAAGTAGGCCTACTGAGTGGAAATGTCATTAAAATAGGCCTCCTTATGATTTTAATATAAATACATGAACCTGTATAGTTTGTAATCTTGCATTTTTTGGTCCTGAATTGATTTTAATAGACATATTTTGCCAACTTTTTGAAACATTACCAGACATCCACTATCATGTTTTACCAGGTTTAAAGGGTTCAATGATCTGTTCTAAAAAACAACAACAACAACAACAACAACAGGTAGTTACACAACTATAACCCAATTTAAAAATAAAAGCCGGAGAGAGAGAGACAACGATATAGGCAGCAGTACAGAAGCAGTCTGGGACTGACACAGACCTAGTTGGTATGAACTGGTCGGGAGAAGGGACTGCTGCTGCTGCTGAGTTCAAGCTCCACAAACTTTCTGCCAATTTCACAATTCATATCCTAATCAAAAGCTCCCATAAAACTGTATTACACGTTCAAATGCATGACGCCGTTCAGAGGATTTTAAATGAAAGTTCGCACTCCCCAGTATGCTCTGAGAGAGTTTCAGAGCATTCATTTCTCATCCCTTCAAAGCTGCTGGAAGTCAGAAACACTTTAAAAAATCATTAACTGTTCGGTTTTTTGGTTGTTTTTTTTCCTGATCCTACCTGTAGCTCGGTTACTGGCGGCCGCTGTGAGATTTCCTTTTAAAAACTCATCCTTCGTTTGTTCCTTGTGCCTCAGTTGGCTCCGTGTGGACCTGCAGCAGGGACACTGGGTGGTTTCCTGAAAGCAGGCCTGGATCTTTTGTGGCGTTGCAAAAACTGCCTGAAATATGAGCGTTCTTCTTTTTTTAAAAACCGCCCGGCAACAGGTGTTCATTTCACGTACAGGTGACAGTGAAGCGTCGTGCCACTTTGCTGATCCAGAGTCCACCCCCTTTCCTCCTCCCATCCCTCCCTCCTCTGGCTGCTGCTGTTATCTGCTTGTGTTCTAAAAGCCTCATTAAAAAAATACCACATTAAACTCAAGTTACTGCCACAGCCATGTTAAGCCTGTTCATGTTTAAGCCAATGCAGATTTAATATGAGTTTGTTGGTGCAGGAAGAGGATAAAAAGGCCATTTCTTTAGCCATCTCCCCCATGGAACCCAGTTTAGTGTTAACCACAAGAGGGGGCCCTCTACCTGGTGTCGGTGGCCAAACCAGGAAAAGCAAAGTGTTGAACCTATGAGTCAGAATAAAAACGCATTACACACAGAGAATGAGTCATTTGGTTACTTGCAGAGTGAATCAGTGGCTTCTAATATTATTCATAGATATCTTCCAAAAAATACTAATGAAGTAAAGTGCTCCTAGTGTGACTTTTATGCTGTGTTTTTGGCACAGTGACGGTGTTTATGGTGCTGAGGCAATTTATTTATGATTTCAATGTTTGTTTTTTTAAATTATGTCAAAATTATGCAGGAGTGATCCACCCCCACACACACACACACACACACACCAGAAAGTTTGCTCTTCTTACTTTTTGTTCTATACTCAATTTTAACTGCTCTAGAAGTCAATTTTTATTACTTGAGTCAAATCTACTCATTTAAAATCAATTTTTCTGTAATTTTACATCTTTGTATTTTATTTTGGTGTTTCTAATAACCCCCTGGCGTGTCCAAACTTTTGACTGGTATATCTATATCATAAATCAACAAGTCCTCCACACCTTATAACAATATGGTTGTTTGCAATGTAAATGTCTTAATTCACAATACATCTTCATACTTTGCCATCACAATGGACTTTGCAGAGACTACTAAACCTGACTACAATCAAGAATCACAGCAACAAAACTTCTTCAGATTTTTATTTATTTTTAATTAAGCAAATGCATGTAAAAATACATATTTCTTGTACAATTAAAACCAAATGCATATATTGACAAACAGCAATACGTCTTCCAGAAAGTTATACATCTGAGTCAAAAAAATATGATATAACTACTTTGAAGTAATCAATCTTTGGATTGTTCTGCAAACATAATTCTTGAGAAGTATAGCCCCCCCCGAGCCCTGAATGAAATCATATAGGCTGTGTTCAAAATTGCATACTAATGTACGGCCTACTGCATACTCAATGTGTATACTGCAAACTAAATGTGTGATTAAGACATTACAGACTGTGTGTGTATGTATGTATATATATATATATATATATATATATATATATATATATATATATATATATATATATATATATATATATATATATATATATATATATATATATATATATATATATATATATATATATATATATATATATATATATATATATATATATATATATATATATACTAATTAATTAGAGCAGATACTGTGTTTTTGAACATCAAAGCATTTAAACTTTTTCTTGTAGACCCCAAGAATACAAATAGGATGCAGAAAAGGAGTACAACAGGACCTCTTTAGTCCAGTAAATGCAGTAAGCACACGTCTCATACTTCTCTAAATCTTGTTTAAGTAGTATACTATACATCTGCGGACACAAAATCCACTTACGGTACGACTCACTTTCACGTCATCCAGTACTTAGTAAGAATAGTATGTTAGTAGGCGATTTCAAACACAGCCATAGGCTACAGTCTCAAATAAATATTTGTTTAAGATGCACTACGAAACAGCTGTGCAACTGTGCAAGGTTCTAGCAGTAGTCAGTTAAAGGCGTCCGCGTAGTCTCCAAAAATATGTCACCACTCATCCGAGGTTTGCAATCGTCTCTTCAATGGGCTGTCTAAGGCAAGCAACAGGTCCCCCTACTCATTAAGGGTTTGGTTCATTGTCAGTAAAGTTGAATATATATATATATATATATATATATATATATATATATATATATATATATATATATAGCATCTAAGGATCATCGAGCTACTGTGTGGAGGATAATACAACACATAGCATTGAATACACAACACAGAATCATAAAAATCAGCATCTTGTGGCAGAACAGCAATAAAGGTTTGCCTGACTCGCTATATGCATTCAGAAACTCAAAGTAAACAGCAGGCACCAGTCTCAGGGGACACAGTGTGGCAGGAGGAAGGGGATTCTCCACCAATCAGCAGCTTTAATTTGGGTCAGTCGCCAAAATCTGGGATGTCGTCGTAGGAGTAACCCCGGTAACCCTTTGCGGCGAAGTAGGCAATTCTCAAATGGTAAAATCCGGGAAGGAACACGAGTAGCCCTATGACGATGACAGGAATGGTGCGGTCTGGATGCTGAAAACATAAAAAATAAAAATAAAAAAAAGAAGAGGGAGAAAATAAAGTTGGGGGGTGAGAACCTGTGCTAAGGAGCTTCAAGAAGACATTTCTCTGTATTAAGGGGTTCATGCGCCACAAAGCTTGAGAACCACCATTTACTCACAAACATATACATAGTGGAACACTGTAGTTGGTAATGAGGTGCCGGAAGAGGCATCACAGAGTCCTTAATGAACTCATCAGCCTTTAACAGGCTTATCTCTGTCGCCCGCCAGCAGCAACATAAACATGCTGTGAATGAAAAGGGTGTGTGAAGGAGGCCCACAGACGTGATGACTTCATCTGTCTGAGATCTGGTTTCATGTAAATCATGAGTCATTTCACATGCACGGCTGCTAACCACAGGCAGTCCTTACCAACACGCCAAGTGAAGGGTTTCATTTCACCACCAGATGGCAGTCTTGTGCATATAGTTACTGCAGCCCTCTCAATGCTTTAGTCTTTTTTTTTTTTATTCTTTTTTTTTTTTTAAGATACAGTGCAGCATGAGCCATTGCAATGTCTATCATCTTGTTGTCAACACTGTGTTTGTGCACTATCTACTGGGATTATTGTGGAGTGGGTTTAAAAAGAGACAATGCACCCAAATTACAACAACAAAAACAGGAGATGTGTTTTTGTAGTTTGAGGAAAACAAATCTTGACACAAGGTTGTCTTATAATGCCAGGATCAGACGACACACATTCAGCCCGATACAGACCCGACAGACATGTTGCAGATGAGCGTTCAAAGCTGTGCCCAATAATGAGGGTCAGGATCGACAAACGTGCGTCTCAACGTCTTGTAGCGTGACATAATCAAAGATCAGCGATCTAACGTCTGGGACGCTTCATGACCACAAAGCAGAAAGTCTAGCATGTCAGAATTGTTTTGTGTTTTTCCGCCTAGTGTAACATGTTCTGCGATGTGTTCCTTGACATTGACCAGTAGGAAGAGAGTGCGCTCTGCCTGTCTGGCGCACACATGCAAACTCGGTGAAAAGAAGGAGAGAATGTCCGGTGGAGGAAAGATACACACAGAGCCCAAAAATAGACTTTTTCATGGCAGGGTTTGCCCTTCTTCACAGCATGGCACGCTACTGGAAGAGGTGCTAGCAGTTACCTGTTTCTCTTCACTTTGACCACTGACAAGCAAAGAAAACAGGCTATACCCTCCTACAACTGCGATGGCTGAACCTGCACACTACAAGTGGGGCTCTTGGATGTCCAGACAGACCTTAAGTGCAGTTTGTTTGGAAAACAATATCTTATTTTACAAAAATAGTTCAGTGTTGCTGAAAACATTTTCAGTGAGAAATAAACTATACAGTTGCTGAATTGGAGTTTTTGAGAAGCTGCAGCTCCACCATAGCGTCGACCTATGAACTTCGACGTGATCTTCACGACAGCACGCAATAATCAGTCTGGAGGCTGGTGGGTGTCATACTTGTAGTGCTGCGACTCTTCTGAGACACAGCAAGAATTTTTTGGCAATTTGTCTGTTTAGTATTACATACTGACTGTTGTGAATTGTGTAGTCTGATCCTGGCATTAGTGTTTTTTTGTTTTGCTTTTACAGAGCTTTCAACCTCATCCAACGTTCAATCCAATGTCTTCATCAGCCAATGGAGTATGCTCAGTTGTCAGGGAGATGGCTCAGTTGTCATCACTAGACTGACGTTCCATAGACAACAACTGAACAAACTCCATCCACTGAAAGATTAGGGCTGCGTCAGGAATCGCATACGATGCATTCCATACTCTATATGTTTACTATCGCTCAATGTACTATTGTATTTAAAAATAAACGGCAGTGTGTATCTTTTTGGACGCACTGTGTTGTAATTACCAAGTCATTTCCGGAGAGCCTCCTTGCCGGTTGGAAACACGTAACCAAGGTAACCCCAGCTATACCGGCATCGCCAGATAACGCTCAAATTACTGGAAAAAGGCAAACAAATAGTCTAACAGCAGTAGGTGACATTCCCTGATATTTAAAAAGGTCCCATAACATGGTGCTCTTTGGATGCTTTCATATAGACCTTAGTCCCCTAATACCATATCTGAAGTCTCTTTTAGATAGACCTTAGTGGTCCCCTAATACCATATCTGAAGTCTCTTTTAGATAGACCTTAGTGGTCCCCTAATACCATATCTGAAGTCTCTTTTAGATAGACCTTAGTGGTCCCCCAATACCATATCTGAAGTCTCTTTTATATAGACCTTAGTGGTCCCCTAATACCATATCTGAAGTCTCTTTTATATAGACCTTAGTGGTCCCCTAGTACCATATATAAAGTCTCTTTTATATAGACCTTAGTGGTCCCCTAGTACCATATCTGAAGTCTCTTTTATATAGACCTTAGTGGTCCCCTAATACCATATATGAAGTCTCTTTTATATAGACTTTAGTGATCCCCTAATACTGTATCTAGCTAAGTCAAAATTAACATTAACCTCCTACTGATAATTATAGATGTAATATATGCAGGCCCAGTTATCTCCCAGGCGGAGTCATAATTTTAGGAAGCAGAAAACTACAGCAGGGGATCGACCAAAGTTGGCACTCCGAGGCATAACACATCAAAATTCTAAGTTTTGTTTAAACACTCACACCAAACTATTGTGAGCAAGCACAACACTGGCATCGAGGCAATCAAATGTCAGGACAACAGTTAAATTACAGCTGTATAAAAACCCGAGCATGTTTTATTTACTGCATGAGTTGACATTTTGGAGGCTGTGTTGGCTCTCTAGATGTGTCAAAGCTAGGGCCAGGTATTACGACGCACTACTTTTCTGGTACTGACTAAAATGTTTTTTATTCAGGAAGAATTGCTGATGATGATTCTAATTAAACTAACAAGTAATACTAATACAATACTAAGTATCGAAAGCTGGCTTTCAATGTCATGACATATTACTTATTCTTTAATCGGATAGTTCCTGATTTAAATTTAAAAGGTTGCAGATTTTAGGATATTTTATTGAGTCAATTTACTTGCACGACATTTAACACTAAAATTTAAGAAAAAAAATGACTCAACAACATGTTTGCATTCCTCAAATTAAGGTATTGTATTGGCACTATTGTTAATACAAATGAGAGCATCAGTATCTGTAAACTGGAGGAAAACCTGAATCATTATCTTTTGCTCTACAGTGCTAGCAAAAGAATAAAAAAATAAATGAACACAATCATCATGAGTGCAAAACCCAAAGAATGTAAGCGCCATGTTGTTATATCACTTTCTTGCCTGGAGTTAGATTGTTAGAAGATTGATACCACTCATAGACATAAGAGTGGTATAAATCTTCTCATCTAACTCTCAGCAAGAAAGCGAACAAGCGTATTTCCCAATATGTCAAACTTATTCTTTAACATCAAGATACAGCCAAGGTGAATTAACTTGACATTCCAAACTGCATTCAGAGGTGTCTGGAGACACATTTAGAGGAGGCAGGCAGCTCAGACAGAAACATTTTGGTCACAAATGGATTTTCAGGAGAACAAGGCTGACAGGGTATTTACTCAGTTTTAAGGAGGCCAAAGCATTATGGGAGAATGTGAGTAAGCTCTTTGGCAATAGGAGAAGAAATTGTATGCAAGTTTATGTACAGTACTGGGGACACATTTCAACTGGTGTCCAACCATACTGACTCCAGACAACATCTAGACCTGACACCCATCTCTGTATTTTGCCATTGGAACAGATTTCATTACATTAACTGACCAAACTCACCTCGACCTTTATGGTTCCTGAGAGAAGAAGAGCCCCGAAGACTATCAGTAAGGAGCCAATCAAAAACAGGAATATTGCCAGTGCAATCGCCCTGTATGGGACCTTTGGTGGGCTTTTCTTGAACTGTAATGTTTTCAAATGTTGGACAAAACAAAAGACATTTAGACAAGAAAACTGGATTCTTTCATCATTATGGTTAATAACAGCAGGCGGTTTAGCTTAGGTGCAGTGGTGCCTCAAAGTCAAGGCTGCAACTAACGATTATTATCATAGTCGATAAATCTGACGATTATTTTTTCAATTAATCGATTAGCTCTTTGGTCGATACTGACGATTAGTCTTTCCCAAAGCCCAAGAGATTATATTCACATTAAAGAAGTTAGAATCAGAGATTCTTCATTCTTTTCACAAACAAATGACTCAAACCAATTAACCAATTATAAAATAGTTGGCAATTATTTTAATAGTTGACAACTGATTGATTAATCAATTAATCTTTGCAGCTCCACTCAACATTGCACTTAAAAAAAAGGTACTTTATTAATGGCATAATAAAAACTAGAAGTATTTCAGTTAATTTCAAAACAAAATGAGGCTGTGTTCATCCCTGAACAGAAACTAAGAGTGTATAAGACTTACAGCTACTCATATCTCCTGTGGTATAATCACAGAAAGCATAGGAACATTTCCAGGAAGTCATTCATTGGGATTTATCTCTAATTATTTGCCTGTGGTAGGAAAATTTTTCCTAATTACCAAGTTCCTGAACAACCCGTAGAGCCGCATAAGGCACGAGACATCAGAGACAGGTCTGTAGAGAAGAAAAGCAAGCCTCTCACCTGTAAGTCTATGTAACCGTCGTCATCAGCAGCTAGCCGTGAGTACTTGACCTTGTTGTTGGAGATTCCAACACCCAACATGTTGCTTCTAATTGCCTGCATTAGAAGCTGTTTGAAAAGAGAGACACAGAGTTAATCAGTTATAATATCTATCCAGTAATCTTTAATTCGGTCCTGTAGTTTGATTGGTTAAGTTATGGTGACCCCAGCATAAACAGTAAGTCAAAATCTCAATCACGGTAGACAAAATGTATTCCGTCTGACAACTTATATTACCCCACCACTACAGTACACCTTGAGACTGAGAGGTTAGTGAGAGTTTAACTTCCACAGTGTCACTTCTGATTGAGAATGTAAATCACTGCACGATATGACCTAAAATCAAAATCACGATTAATTGCACATTTCACCTCGATAACGATAGATGAATGACAATTAATCACGTTGTCCTAAATCATCTTTTTTTGGGCTGCTCAGTTGACTCGGACTTGGTGTTTGAGTTATCCCCAATTATGCTTTCCATTTGTCTGACTGGTCCGGGCGAAATCTCGAGACTACATAGGCGGTGTTGTTTTTAGGGAGAAAGTAGGCCTATCAACCGGTATAAATTATCGAAATTATCGTCATTGGTTTCAAATTAGTCAAATGAAATGTTTCCAGCACACTCTCTATTAACTTAGAGGCAAACATTTGATCTGTTTTTCCACAAAACTTGTTTTTCTACAAAAACCTGCCTAGAGCTGGAACTGAATGACTACTATTTCTAGCATTTATTCCACACATGCCAGTCAGTGTTAATAAGGACAATCTACTCAAAGATTTAACAGATTATCACTGCGTCATCTGAAGTGGCATCCACACACAAAATGAGAAAGAATAACATAAAAATACCACAACACCGATCTGCCCCTGAGGGACTCGGAGAAGTGTGACTACACATGTGGTCTGATCTTCCTCAAAGCCTAAGTTTTGTTTATGTTGGAGAATTGAGCTCTGTGCACACTTGAGGCCCCCCCACAGGAGACTAAATCCATGAATAAAAACTGTCGTTCCTGCTTGAACAAAGTAAGTAGGTGTTTTTAGAAACATTATTTTATTTTGCTGGCAGCTGTCACTTCAGCTCGCCACAGAGCCTCTCTGATGGGGAAAGCTCCAGGTTACAGATGTGAAGTTACAGCACGTACTGCGATAAGGGAATACTGTGGATTTAGCACCAAAAAAAAGGAGGAAAGTGTTGACGAGAGCATTTCAGGATTATCCAAGAAAAACCTACGCAGCTTTGAAAGAAAACTAAACCTATGTGGGAGCAGTCATTAGTAGTCATCTGGATTTGTTTCAGAGGGAGAGACAGAACCTTTTGTGTAAATACTTTTTTTTCAAGAATGTTTTGCTGTAGAGTATAAAGGATATTCCCTAATTAGTTGTTGTTGTTGATGGTGGCGGAGAGTGCTGTCAAAAAAGTCGCTCCAAAAACTCCCATAGGTGTTCTGCTTAATGTGTGCTGCTGCTACAGACCTGGACAGCGTGACATTGTACATCAGATTTTGTGAGGACGACATGCAGACGGTTTTAGTCAGCACATAAAACAACAATAACCCTGGGTTACAGCAACACTCAGGCAGCTTCATTAGGCCACAAGGGAGGCCTACAGAAGCGGGGACAGGATCCTCTACAACCAAGCCAGAAACTCACTAACAAAAAAGGAGAACAGAATAGCAAAGAGGAAAACCTGAAAACACGTTTTCTGGTCAACGACCCTGCGTCATGCTCCATTCAGACGGGGAAGCAGCGATCCCGCAATTTGCCGCAGGGTTGTCCAACGGTGTGGGAGTGTCCTAAATGGCCCATTTGTGTGTCCTCCTGTTGTTGAAAATTTCTTTATTAGGAGCAACCCCTTGAGATGCATCATCTCGTTTTCAAGGAGTTCCTTAACAATACATACATATAGAGTTAACAAAACGAAAACAGACAAAAAACAAAGACATAATCAAGTTCGAAGCAGAGCAAAAATAAATAAAACTGGATATTAATAATATTAGAAGAAGTGTTATGGTATTGTAGAGGATTATGGACAGGTACTGTTGGTACTGTAATGGGAAGATAGGGCATTTTTAAAGGAGTGAAGAGATAGAATGGATAGAATGTTTACAGGTAGATTATTCCAATCTAAAGGCTTTCTTAGCTGTAGCGCAAGATATAGGAGGGACAGAAAAAAAGTCGTGTACAGTGTCTAAAGTGGTAGGTACAGGAAAAAGGTACCGTAAGCTTTTTTTTAGATAATTGAAACATATACATTTATAAATAAACTGCAGCCAATGCTGATGTCTTCTAGTTGAGGGTGATGGTAGAGCAAGTTTTTCATACATAATACAGTGATGAGTTGTGAAAAGACATCCAAGGACAAATCTACAAACCGAATCCAGCACTATGGGCCTTATTTTCTATATATCTAAGCAGACGGCGTGAAGCGCATGGCGCAGGTGCGTTTAGGGTGTGTCCAAATCCGGGTCTGTGCGCCTGGCGCATGGTTCAAAAGGGTTGTACTTAGTGCCTTAATTAATCATAGGTGTGTTTTGGCCGTAACATTAAATAAACCAATCAGAGTGTCATCTCCCATTCCCTTTAAAAGCCAGGTACATTTGTACCTTGGTGTATTGCTATTATGATGGCGGATTTGCACAGTAATATTTTTATATGTAATCTTTTGCATATCTGTGTGCTGCTGCGCTTCCTTGTGTAGTTAGTTGGATTCAAAATCCATCTAGAACAGGTATCGAGATTGGTGGCCTGGTATACGCCGGGCTGCATCATATAACTCAACCATCAGGGATCAATCATTTTCATTTTGACAACAGACACATTGAGTTTGTACTATAAATTCTTCAGGACAAGTAATAAGTTCAAGAAAGGGAATATGGCCTAATTAGGGTGTTACTTGAAGAGGATTCTTTTTTTCTGTCTGTATTGGCTGTCTCATTTGGATTCGGTCTTGACTTGGACTCAAACCTTTCTGGAGTCGGTCTTGATTTGGATTTGAACCTCTTTGGACTCGACAAAGGTGGACTTGACTACCGTCCTGACCGGACAGAAAGGGTTTCTTTCCACAGGCTGTCACTATGACGGACACTTAACAACAGTCAGTGTCCGAAATACTCCCATTGCCTATAACCTTGTAACCTTAATCCCTGTGCAATAACCTTGTTACACCACAACATCCACTGTACATTATGTATCTAATTTTTTAGTTTAAATACAGTTTTAACATGTAAACGTCATCACTGTCAGATATAAATCTGAGCAAGCTGTATACGCTGCATTGTCATATCCACCAACATCATATAAAGCATAATGTGACATTAATCAGTCCATATTTATTCCAGCACCCTTTAATGTCTTTAAATGTAACAGGTTTTCAAATGATGAATACACAATGCAGGGGTTTAGTGTTTCTACACCAAAACTACATCCTTGAAACAGCATTTTTAGACCATAACGACGACATTAATTAAAAAAAACAAATATATAATTTTCAACAAGAAGGAGGGAAGATATTCAAAACTTCGAAGGGAGGGGGGGTATTTGGATGGATGACGCAGCATCATTAACTAGCCTGGTTCAGTTACATCGGATTACTGCATGATTATATGGTAGCTAGTTTTAGCTAGTTTTTACTTATATGACAATTGAACATGTTAGTTCACCACTGTATTCTTGGTGAATGACGTGTAATTTATTAGCATTATGTGCTGGTGTGCCAGTTCAATTAGCTAACTGTAACGTTGCAGGAATTCTGTACTTTTTCTTTCCTGCAACTACGCCATGTCTTAGTGTCGTCACCTAGCTAGCTAAGTCGTATAGCTACTATTAGACATTGCAATTAATCAGGAAAAGAGAAAACAAAGTTTAAACATCCACGTGTCTTGCTAGCTTAGTTAGCTAGGTTAAATCCCTGCATGTTACATATGGCTATATTTAAGTTACTGCCCATAATATACAAGTCGCTTCTGTGCATTAATAACATTATGTACTTGAGGCTTTTGTCAGCAAACATTTACAAATTAAGATGTTCACTGCTGAGGGAACTGCTTAATTAACCTGCCTTGGTTTTTAGCTATGACTAATAACCACTCATTACATAGCTAATTAGTTAGACCGTTAGCTTCTTAGAAGTTACGTTATCAAAAGCTGGCTAACGTAGGCTGACATACGCTTGACTTTAAACTCGTTTCTTATCCTCGTTCTTCTCTTACCTTTACTTGAGGTATAATTAACACAGTCAACGTTATTTTGCGCAGACTGCTCCTCTACGGTGCCACATCGGTTGTTTTCATGAATGGAAAAACTTCCTTGTTGTCGAACATTGCGCATGCGCACAACCATTTGATCCTGTTGCTTGTCCTGTTCACAGTTCAGTTGTCCATCCTTGTCTTGGTAAACTAATGATCCAATCCTACAGCATACAAATATTCACTTAAAAGTAAAGTCCTTATTTAAAATGTCACCTCATTAGGAGTACAGACGTTGTATTAGCAGAATAGACTCATACACTATTATATTTTTATTGAATTATCGGTTTATTGTCATTATTGGAATATCATTGTTAGTGATGTTGAAAGGAATTTATTGTTGTACCAGGTTGAAGTGGGACTAATTTGAATGAATGTATACACTGTTTACATCTAAAACGGATAGCTACTCTTCTTGATTGTTATTGGCTGAGCTGCATTCAAAGTCCTTGTAAAATACTGTGTAAAACAATTCTTCATGCAGTCTTATATAATATTATACAAGTATGAATTCACACAACTGAAATAGTTGCATAAATCCCCTCAAAATCCTTATTTAAGTACAGTAATTGAGTAAATAGGCTACTTTGTTAAATTCTGCCAACAAATTGTGATAAGTTGGTTATCAAATACTTTATTTCAAAACTACAAGAATACTGCAGAAAGAAGTAGCTTATCTGTTGCAACACTGTTTTCAATAAAATACCCAGATATTTCAATTGTGAGACATGTCTTTTCTCCTAGACATTTGTACACAATGCCCTTTTCTTTGTCCTTACCTCGGATGTTCCTGAACATGTTGAGAAAGCAGCCTTGTCTTCTTTATCCGTTCTGCAGTGTGTTACAGAGAAACACACTGCATCGGAAACTATGAAGTGTTGCATGATGTCCTAGCTTGCTGTGTGTGTTTGTCTTGAATTTATGTAAAGGTCACAACGATTTCAAGTCAAACAAAGGTAACTGAAGAATGAGCATCTTTACGCTCTGCTCTAAATTCCAGGCATGCAGTCCTAAAAAAAACTCTATCCTTGGGTTTGTCAATGCTATTTTTCTTCTGTTAAATTTCCATTGCAGCCTTCTTTATTTGTAACATATACATTTACTTTCAACAATATTCCTCTCTGTAATCACATTCCAGGCTATTTGCTGATTGGCTCTGCAGCTGTGTGGTTTCGGTGGAAATAAATGGCTCTGTACTTTCAGGAAAACATCACTTTGAGCTTTTTATAAAGTGGATTGCCTGCCATGACGGTCAGTCAAATTATTAGTGTTTAACCGATACGGAAATTTTAAAGCTGATACTATTACTAAATGTTTTTGTTAAGAAATTGCAAAGAGCTGTGATTCCCCAGAAATACATTTATTCAGTATTCCCAGCAGATTTATCTTTTTTTTGTACTAGGACAGCTCAATTTGTGCAAAAGAAAGGACAACTCTCTCACCAAGCCCACGCAAACTATTTTGTATTTAAGCTCTGTGATAGAAAATGCAGCATGGAAACCTACATCATCTTATGGTAAGCTACTTTCTTCCCTGATAAATTAATGCAGTGAATGTACATCAGCACAGAGGTATCATTATTTTGGGATTTTTACCATGTTATCATGGTGTCCGCAACAGCAAGCAACAATCTCCACTGAGAGTCCATCAGCTTTGTTACGATTATTTAGATTTACTAATGCTAATCTATCGGAATTGGAGTTTGCAGTATGTTCCACTCAAATGAAATCAACTGAGGAAAAAAATTGTACTAATGGTTGCTTCACTGACTATCAATGGCATTAAGCCACCCCCCTCCAGGCAGCATTTCTTCTCCTATAGTGGGAGTAAAAATCACATCGGAAGAGGAGGAGACTTCCCACAGTTCAGGAAATCCTGATACAAAAAAAAGACATCAAGATGCATCACAGACATAAGAGTAAGTACAGCATAAGTACAGCAGCTTAATCCCTTGTTGGGTACAAAAAATGTGATCCAAAATGTAATGGGTTCTTCCTTGGCCTATGCTACACCCTTCCACAATGTTTCATGGATATTGGGCCAATAATTGTGCTGACAGACAATCAAACTGAAAACATAAGCTCCTTGGTGGAGGTAATATAGTGACACAGGCACCTTTATTAATAATCACTTTGAAAACAATGACATATTGCATGCCAAAATCTGATTTATGAAAATCCAAAATATATTGTAGCACTTTTAATCCGAGTGAACATTTTTTTGTTAAATGGATAAATCCAAATAACTCCCTTACAACCACATCCATGCTATTTTGGAAAGATGCTGATAGTAATAAGAATAAAAAGTGTATAACTGGAATGAACAGACAGTCTTTTTCTACTAATGGCAGGAAAGTAGGGCCCTTTGCAAGGGCTTGCTGTGTGCAACTATGAACTCTATCATAAATGAGACAACACAGTTAAAACTACACAACTTTGATCATTTTGAGAAATCTAGACAGCCCTGGGCGAGTCAAGTAAAAAAAAGAAAAAAAGAAAAAAAAAAGAAATTTGCTGTAACCATCACCCAAAGCCAGCGCTAACAGACTGAAATACCATGTACCCTACAAATTACTAATGAGCAACATTTCTTTCTATCAAATATTGCACAACCAGACCCATTCATATCTGAGAAATCTATGAATATTAAAGTCAGGGAGCCAACTAAAATTTAAGTGAACGGCTCACCAGATAGATTTTAGAGTTTTACACCTCTTGTCAACAATATTACTATTGTTACTGTTGTTGTTTTTTAACTTCGTCCCAAACTTTCCTCATTATTCAATAGCCAGTCAGGTACACTTAATAAAATAGATACGATTAAATGAACATAAAGTCTTGAATTACACAGAGCACATGCAGTAAACTATCAATTGCCCCATAGGACTCTAAGAAACCTAAATAAGCTTAAACTCTTGGTATTTATTTATAGTGTATACGTTGCTTAGTCTGGGTAACACATTTTATTCCATGTTTTTAACATGCCTTAATGACAATAAGCTATCTGAATCGAATTCAGTCTATAGTCATCAGAAAGTGCTGAAAGGTTCATGTTGAAAATGAACACCAGGAATGACGTAGAGGTGAGATGTGCATACTACTACAGAAAATCTGTGACCTGCTCCATTATATTCACACGATATTTACTCCTGCTGCTCCTCCAGATGTGAGATGGACACGGTACCACGCCTGATGTGGTCCAGCTGACCCGACATCCTACTCATGTTGACAGGCCCATAATGTACAGCATGTGTGTTGAGTTCAAATGAATGAAGAAAGACTAAATACTAGAAACTCTTCTTCGTGTAAGAAAATATTATTCAAATCCACTAAAATAACCGTAAAGTAGAATCAAGACCTCCTTAATATGGTTCCAACAAAAAATTAGATGAGAATGACTTTTACTGATTCCAAATTGGAAAATTTCAGTACTACAGAAGCAAAATATAAGACACACAGCACACATACAAGAAACAATGAATAGGATAGAATTAGAGCTGTGCAACATATCGATGTATCAATATCGCAATATGAGACTAGATATCATCTTAGATTTTGAATATATTGTAATATGGTAAGTGTTGTCTTTACCTGGTTTTACAGGCTGCATTACAGTAAAGTGATGTAATTTTCTGAACTTACTAGACTGTTCTAGCTGTTCTAGTATTTACCTTGACCCACTAAGTAATTAAATCATTTCTAGAGAATATTTATTTATTAAAAATCTAATTTTGTTAAAGCAGCAATAGTCAATATCGTTGCAATATCGACATTGAGGTATCTGATCAAGAATATTGTGATATTTGATTTTCTCTATCGCCCAGCCCTAGATAGAATACAAGAACTACTATTCAAAAATAAAGATAAAAATACAAAGGAAAGAATGTACTACTTATAAAGATGTAAATAAACCTATGTTTGTGCACGTTGAACTTAGTGCAGTTCTGTGATGTATGTGAGTTTTATCTAAGACTCAGTGAGGAAGTGTTAAAAAGTGGTATTGCCTGTGGTAGTATTATTTCTTGTAGCTGTCCATGTGACAATGAAGCTGTCAGAGCATCTCAGAGAAGGTGCTACTCTGTTGGACCAGTGTGGGGGGGTGAGAGGGTGGTCAAGGTTATCCATGATAGATAACATTAAATAATATAATCTTCATGAAGGTACGATTTATTGCAGGGCTGGCTGGTGTGTTAGACATTAACTTTATAGCTTATGTGTTTATACAGCAGATGTAAAAAATATATGTTAGGTTGTACTTCTGCAGACCCTTTAAGTTTATACAATGTGAATGCATGTGTTTGTAGATTCTGCTTGGTGCATTCATTCATGCATGCATGCATGTCTGTTGGTTTGTGACCGAGCCTGCACATGTTCTCCATATTTTTTGGAGAATACATGTTGTTATGTACAGCATATACATATATAATGCATGCATATAATGCATTTTTCATTTGAATGGTGGTGACTTAAATTGTACTTGTATTTTTAACATGCAGTTCTTCAGTGCATCTACATGTGACTATAGAAGAATTAATAAAGAAATGAGCACAAATAGGGAACTACTCCACAGTTTTCTGTCAACTGTAAACCATAACCTTTAAGGAACTTGGGGTCAATTCTAGGGTTACATTATCTTAATCATTATGACTTCTCAAATACATCCTTTAATGTGAAAACATGAGAGAATAATATCTAACCCAAGCAAACAGACCAATTTGATGATTCACAGTAGTGCTATGTATATGTAGCATTACATTTAAGATGTATACATACCCTGGTTACTAAATGACTCCAATTTTAACCAGGGTAAGGTGTTTACATGGCGTTTGAGAAATCGGGGTATTGCCATAACCCAAATTTTTAAACTGCATGTAAGCGCACTGAGTACTAATAAATATGTCCCGTGCATTTCAAGAGCTTTCTTGAGTCATCAAAATCGAAGAACAGAACGAGAGAGAACCCTTTCATTTAATTTAGAATGAAGCCACCAGAGTATTTGCAGTAATTATGAGGAATTTCCTCACGCTGGCTTAAACAAGTCCCAGCCAATAATTGCATGCCATGGGCCATCTTTCCATTTCATTTCCATTTGAGTTGTTTCCTCTTTATGCCCAGACTGTTGATGTATCCATCCTGGTTTTCAACCCCAGCGGCTTTATAAGTTAATGAAACAAAAGTGCTCATTTTAAATTCCCTTTACCTATTTCTAAGTGCATTCCATGATTAATTGGACCCACCCTATCCATTTTCCCTAAACAGGCTCCCTATTATATCACAGGCATCCACCAGCATCTCTGCAGAGCCCTGCCCAGCACCGGAAATCAAATTAGGATTGACATCATTTCTGTGAACCGCCTACCTTGCCGTGACTACACACGGAGTGGAAACAGTGTGTCCTATATTTGATGGATGTAAGTGCTCCATCAGTCTCTTTTAAAATGATCTGTGGTAGGTATGTGTGTGAGTTTCCGTATCAGAGCTCAAGCTTCTCTTCCTGCCCCTGTGACAGGCAGCAGGTTAGGACAGTACACAGGTTGCCGAGCATGCTCGGAAAATGAAAAAGGCACCTATAGTAACATGTATAGGATGGTTGAATTGAATCATTTTTAAAACTGCATATCATCATATTAATTGTTTTGACCAAAGATAACACTCATCTAATGATAAGTGAGCAAGTTAACGTTACGTTAGACAATGTTAATTTGTTGCTATTTCATTAGAATGAAATTACATAAAGTGAATAACTTTGACTAAATGCAATGTGAACACAACTTTTATTAAACAACACTTGTCAGTGAACATGTTTTCTGCCTGAGTTAAAAATAGGACCGACGCCATTCCTGTAAGATGCTCTGTGATACAGTCAGAAACCACACAGAAGAGAAATTTTACCAGACAACAAATCCCATGCTCCCATGCTACTTCACGTCATTAAAGTCCGTCTTTTGTTTTTGTTTTGATTGAGAAAAACTACATATTGTATGTATGAAGTTGCATTGACTGAGTTTGGTCTCTAGGGAGCGAACCCATTCTCATTACTTTAGTCATTTGATTAAATGCTAATATAAAAAAAGTGATTAATGCAGGGTTTTTATTAAATACTTGGATGCTTTTTGCAGGCAGTTGGCAATAAGTCAGAATATAATTAGCATATAATTCAGCTAATTTTCTGGATTGCTTTCGAGTGTGGCAAACTTTGTATCCATCCACTGCAGACAGTAGTGCAACTGCAGTATCTCTCCCGCTTGCCATAACTCTGTGTGCCAAGCTTTTTTCATAGCTGACTCATAGAAAAAGCCTCAGATCAGTTAGCCAAGAGTTCCATGTGTGCTTGTCATCAGTTGCAGCCAGGATACCAGTTTACCCTTTATAGCAATAAGCTGAACTTTGAAAAAGACCAAATAAACACGGCTGTGATATTTATGTAATGTCTCAGACATTTCTGGAATTTAGAAATTGTATAATATTGTAGAAAGTGGCATGCCTGAGGACTTTTATATGTGCCCTGACAGAAGAAAGGTTGAAGAAACACCATATTAGTAACACATGGAATATTTGCTAATATAAAAATGCTTTGAGAAAGCAAAGAAATCTGCATATTGTGGAGGAGTATAATCATGTATCTACTGGAGCTGGAAAACAGACCCATGTGACATTAAGGTTTTTTGAAAGATGCATTAGCTACAACGTAACAATGCAGCACAACTTAATTAGAATTAAAGAGTTACAAAGGCAATACAATCTTTTTTTAAAGTCTTTTGGGCTATGAGGTGTGTTCTATTCTCTTAAATGTCATTTAAGAGTTACAAGGGTAAACATACTGCCTTCCCCAAACTTGACGTTTAATTTTCCCTTTCATTTTTGCAGTCTGCAAAGTTGGAGGTAGCCATCTTTGCTTATATATAAAAAGTTTAAGTAGCTCTGGAAATAGTTTCTGAATGTCATTAATGAAATCATCCTGGATGCTGTTATTCTGCCAGCCTTGCTCCCGAATTCAAGCAGCAAACTGGATGAACAATTAGGTGCACTAATCTCACGAGGGCAAGCCTTTACCTCCCTATGAATAATTTAGCATTTAACCAGCTGAAGCTGATAACAACAAAATGTATTTCCCTCTGCCAAGCGGAGGCTGCAACCGTGCGTGTTTGCCTTCCACTGGCAATGTAAGGAGAGTGTAGGCTTTTCCCAAAATGCAATCACTTTCTGATGTCTGAAGCTGAATGTGAGAGGACATCAGTTGTGAGAGGATGCAGTAATGGCTCGCTGAGTTGCCTGTCTGCCTAAGACAAGTAGCCTGACCTTTAAAGTGAAAAGTCTTACTTTTATATATTTTTTTGTTTTTTTTAGAAAGGTAACAAGGCAAAAACTGCAGACAGGAGCTGAATAGCACAGTCAGACACATTCAGGCCTGGGATAACTGACCAAGATGGATCAAATTGAGGCTAACAAAGTCAAAAGGTTCTGTTGTTACATGTAATCACCAGTGTGCTTTTGCAAGCAACAAATAGCAAACTGGCTTATACCTTCAATAATTGCACAGATCATGGAAAGGGAGAATTGGGAACAGAAAGAAGTGGAAGAAAGACTTTTCTTATTGATGTGCAGTTTGGGTGTGTGAGTCAATAAAATGTCAAGCTGTCTTTTCAGGGTAGCAACACACAAATCCTTTGAGTGAACATCTGATAGAACTTCATAACCTATGCAAATAAGGGGGGAGGACTTTGTGTCTGGAGACCAGGTTGCCTTTATATTTAGTGGCACTTGTTTTGTAATGTTCTTACTGAGAGATTCTCTTAAGAGTCTACAGCCATTGTAGCTCTGTGAGGTTGTACTTATAGGTGGTATAGTTGTCGTATAGTGATACTTTGAGCTAAATGCTAACCTCTGCATGCTAACATGCTCACAATGACAATTGTTTCTGACCTCTCTAAAGTAAATTAAGAAAGAGTTTGGTTTTTAACACAATTGTGTGTACAGCAGAGCCCCCTTTTGGCTAACCAGCAGCAGTAGCTTTAATTTAAGTTTACTTTCAGTTGTAAATTTCCATCAGATGTCAATTGAGTGTGCCGTTTTCTCCTGCTGCATTTTTCCTTTTTACATTGTTGCCTTGGATACTATTTGTCCGTAAGCACTGGTTATATTACTAAAAAATGTTAAAAGTAATTGTACTTTGCATATCTTTGGTTTATTGGAGTTTTCTAATGTCAAGTCACTAAATTGATGGTTAGCATGACTTTTAGTTGTGACACAGCATTTTCTGTTGCTATAAATTGTGGGTTTGCACTATATTTGGGTATCTGTGTTAGTTTCATCTCATTTCTGTTTGTCTTTTGATCTTTGTTACAGTTTTACAGTATAAAACGGAAAGCAAAATTTCTTCATTGAACCCCAAGAAATGTTTTGTGTTATTTGGAAAAATTTACACTGTTAGCTAACTGTCGATTTTTGAAGAAGCAACTCATTACAAGGACAGTATAACAATTGACGTGGTAACATATATGTAGGTAAAATATACCATGGTCATTTCCTCAGCTAGGCATGCTAACATTTGTTAATCAGTACTAATCAGAAAGTACAGCTGAGACTACATAGCCAAAATTACTACAATGGGAACACAAACATCTGTACCAAACTTAATAGCAATCCATCCTTTTTTGTCTAGAAATGTAGCTCAGCGTACATTCTTTCAGGTAGACCTAACTTTGAAATCGGTGCACTCCTAAATCAATTCGGCTGTTATCCAAATAAATGTACATTTCATCATGCTGTGTATAACTGTCGCATATCTGCAACTAGTCTCTCCTGATTGAAATGAATCTCGGTGTAAATCCTTTCAGGAAGACCTCACTCTTAATCAATTCTCTACCTAACTCAAATCAGCTGTTGGAAGCGGTCACCTTCCTGCTTAACCAATCAGAATCATACACAAATTGCAAGGGCCAATCACAGAGTCACAACTCTGCTTTAAAAAAATCGGTTTTTCCCTTTGCTATCAGCGGTCATTGCAAGCAAAGAGTGCAACCCTCCACCTCCCCTTGTCCGGAGCCTCGTTCGGTCTGGTCTTCTGGCTCCTTTGACACCACCATATATTATACATATATATATCTATGTATATATAGATATATATATAGATATACACAAACTTACACACAAAATATTCGTATTGCGATGGAGTCTAATTGTCAAAGATTTTGTACATTTTATTGAGCTGTACAAAAAAACTTATTTGCATATCTGCAAACATGTCTCTCCTGATTGAAATTTCATTCAATAAATTGTCAACTTCAGAGTGCCACTACAGGAAAAGTCCTGGAATCACAGAGGTCATGAGGATACGTCGTCTGAACTATGAATGTCAAAATTGTATGCCAATCCATAGATGTTAGACATTTCAATAGATAATTGAAACGTTGACCTGTTTGTGGCGCTAGGTGAAAACTCAGGGGGATCACCAAAGCCTTTAGAATTCATCCTCTGGGGACCATGCACGTCTGGACAAAGTTTTATCAGCAATGCATCCACAGTATATTTCAGTCTGGGACCAAAGTGGTGGACCGTGTATGCTCTTACTCTTAATGCAGTCAGGTTGAAGTCACAGAAGCATTAGCCAGCTGTGTGCTCATGCAAAGCATTTTAAAATAGCAGGTGCATCACCAAATGTACATCTACAATCTGTTATGTTCCTCATGCGCTCTGGGAAGGTGGGACCTGTGCAGTGTCCATGAGATGATTCTAAATGGGTAGCTGTCTGTTAACTGTTCTCAAAGTCAGGAATAAACATCAGTTTACTGACTAAATGCAACTCTCAGCATTATGATTCATATGTGTTGAGCTCAACATTGAGTGTTACACCAGGCAAACCTACCTCTGTTTTCTCATTTGACCTGAGGTGAAAGAACAAATCATCGGTTTTTAGGCTTTAACCATATCCACTTTGTAAAATCAATGTAAATTTGACAGACTCTAAACAATAAAACACCTTTTTACTGTATACTCAGGTGGTGGTATCAACATAAGGACAGCCCCAAATGAACACTGAAAGATATGATATAAACCCAGAGACTAGAAAAGATCCATACACAGACTAGATCAATACACCTGGGTGAGGGCAGCAGACTTTTGAGACAACATTGTCATCTGAAGATGAATGCATCGCCTTAACATTCGAGACAGAAGTGAAAAAAGAAACTCAAAGTGAACACGGCTGCCAGGGCCCTCGGCGGCATCTGAGACACCTGTGGTCAAGTCACGGAGCCATAAATAACTCAACCATGAAACAATAAACTGATAAAAGAAAAGCCCATTTTTCATCCTTGACGTATTAGTCATGTCCTGAAACCATCCCAACCCTGTTTAGAGTCTGCGTCCGTACAAAGAGTTATGGAAAGCGGGAGAGATACTGCAGTTGCACTATTGTCTGCAGTGGATGGATATAAAGTTTGCTGTACAAACTTTGAGGCAACAGTTTGGCCCTTTCCTATCAACATGACAATATCCCTTCCAAGGGAATACATTATATAGTGTGTTTACCATTTTGTAATGGTGTTTGAATTCTCAGCGGTTAATTTCATAGTAGTAGCATACTCCACTATAAAATAGCACAGCTATTTTGAGCGCATATACAATGTACCCTACATTTTACTCCTATATACCACAATGCAACGCCGTTGTGTTTTCCCAGCGAAGAGAAGAAGCAAAAGGACTTGTTTGGTAATTTCCTACATGAATTAATGAAACCTTTTTGAAACTTGTTTTGCACTCAAGGGAGCCACATTGACCATTAAGCACAACAGTAATTAACAATAATTGTAAACGCCATACCAAAAATCCAACATTGAAGAAACATAAACAACAACAACAACAATGCAGCAATGTGGTGACATGCAATCATTAGTCCAATAGCTGAGATGAATCAATAAATAAGTAAATAAATAATCAATAGTGCACATTATAAAATGTCTACATGCCTGTGTCTGATCTGTTCAGTAACTGAATGTTCCTTAGCACAAATTATGTAATGGTACCTTTGGTTTTTGTTAGGGGCATTCAAAATCTATGTCCAGAGGGAGGGGGAGAACTCGGAGTAAAGTGGGTGGGATGGATCATCTAGTATCCTCAGGGCCAGATTGAGGGTGTACTGTTCTGTATTGGCGATTCTTTTAACATCGGATCCAGTAGTTTCCCCTGCTCATTTTAATTACGTTGTCCAGCATGTTCCAGTTCTGAACCAAAAGACCCCCCCCTCCCCCTAGCAATGGATGGCGAGAGTCACCACACTCTGAATGAAAAAATGTCAGAGTTGTTGTGTCAGCATTTAAAATGCAGTTTCCTTAAAAAATAGAGCTGTTGTAGCCTGGTTGACACCAGACGTTTCTCAGTATTAACAGAGTGGGTCTGGGCAAGCAAAAAGTTGATTGCCGTCATCGTGTAAAGCCCGCCTCAGTGGTTGTGATTGGTGCCTCGATTTGGAACAACTGGAAATGGGCTTGAATGGGTTCTTTGCCAGACAGACTTGCAGAGCAAATCTCAAATTTGCCAGAAGTTCGTCAGGGTTTTCCCAGGTTAGAGCAGTTGATGTGCTTTCGAGTATCTTGCTAGTGTGTTGGCAGACCAGGTGAGTTTGTAATCAATAATAGTGCCCTGATACTAATACTCCTCCACATTCTCAATGATGGCCCCTTGAATAGTAACAGGTTGCAGTGGAGGCGGCCTTTCCCTCAAATTGATCACCATTTTTTTGTTTTTGAAATGTTTAAAATTAATGTGTTTTGACTCCACCATTCATGTAAGTGGTCAACCTTAATCCTGTAGTCCTGTTCCTTATTTGTTAAAAACAAATAGGGCAGCATCATCTGCAAACTTAATTAGTGAGCAGTTGGAATGGTGGCTGACACAATCATTAGTATACAAAATAAATAACAATGGTGATAAAACACATCCTTGTGGCACTCCAATGATGGTTCTTGACTGACTGTGACTCACAGACAGACAACCTACTGTCTGTTAAAAAGTCCTGAATCCACTTTATACAAGAGTGATGTTTACACCCATATTGTCATCTTCTATATCAACATGTGTGACTGGATGGTGTTGAAAGTTGAGAAGAGAAGTCTGCAAACAGGATGTGTACATGAGAGGCTGGTGTTTCGAGGTGAATTCATTCATTCAGCATCTTCCACTCCCCTTTTTCTCTCTGCGCACAAACTGATGTTTCCAGGTGAGCTTGGGTTTGTATTTAGAGACAAATTAAAATGATCCGCTCAAAGCACGTCATAGCAACAGAAGTGAGTGCCAGTGGTCTTAAATCATTCAGTCCACCTGGTTTGGGTAAAATGTTCACTGTTTTCCATATCACTGGGACTTTGTGTGTGTGTCGAGTGATTTCTGAAACAGTCCTCTGAACACCAAGCTCAGTTGTTCTTTGCAGCTCTTTAGGATGGTGCCTTCTAGTTTATGTCTGCTGTAAGTTATACTGAATGGCAGATAGAGTGATTGCGAGAAAGCGTTCCAAGTAAGCCAAGTTACTGTCCATTGTTTGCATCCAACTGCAGACCTTTACATTCGAGACATACAAAAAAACACGACTCAACACCGAAGGATCGTAATTAACAAACAGAAACAACGCGTACAAACAAACATTGACCAAACAATCAGAGCTCCCATTAGGGAATAGAGGAATAGAAGGAATATATAGGGAATAGTACGTGAGTGAATGAGGGACTGGTTTCGAACACAGCTAATGTGCTTGTGCACAAAGCGAGGTTCATAAATTTGATATATGTAAGAACTTGGCTGGCCTGTGCAGAGCCCAAACCTTACCCCCATCCAACATCTTTGGGATGACTGTGACATACCCAACTTCAGAGTCAACCTCACTTAAGCTCCTACTCGCTAGACCTACTGAAGCAGGAATACCACAGAGGCAAGAGTTTTGAGTAAAAAAAAAAAAAACTTGTGATAAACATCTACAATCATATCAAAAGTTTGCTTTAACTATCAATGATTATTAATGTACAGTAAGAGTGTGATAATAGCTTGGTCTCTTACCCGGCCACACAGTAAATAGATAAGCAGGGAGCAGGGACACCCACTAATAACAAAGGTAGGAGCCGCTTGGGCAGGGGGTGGGGCCTGGGAGGATCAGCTGTGTGTGTGTGTGTGTGTGTGTGTGTGTGTGGGGTAGGGTCCTGTGTGACTTTCTCTCCCGCCAAAGGAGGCAGGAGGATGGCAGGCATGCAGCAGGGACACCAGCTGCTCTGCTCTCCGTGCTATCTGTGGCCGACAGAACGACTGCTTTCACAGAAAATAGGCTGAACTGTCCCCCACAGTGCAGTTTGATGTGTGTGCGCTCTGAAGAAGGTAAGGAATTTCTTTTCTTCTCCCTTCATCCTACAAACAGGCTACTTTACTGACTGAGTGACTTCTCATTTCCAAAATGGATCGTTCTGATTATTTCTGATTATTTTTAATCAGGTGGAGGATGTGGTGATTGATTTTCCTTAATAGGCCTGTGATGAGCACATTGTGAAAATTGCTTTATTATCACCATCAGGTGGTTATGCTAATTCATGCAGCCTATGTTCATTTGTTTATTTCTTTGCCCATTTCAAAAGTATTCAAAGTGGAAGCAATATGCTACGCCATAAACCTAGATTGCATTTATAATTAACAAAACAACTCTTTGCAGCCTTGGTTAGATTTATATTCAGAACATTTCCCTTCAACAGGTTGGCCATCTTAATCTAAAAACAAATGTGGAATAGAGGGTTATTTATGAATATAAAGAAAATGATGGAATATTATGGCTGCAACTGCTCATGGTTCGAAGCTTTGGAAAATTACACATGATCATCCTCTGGGATAGAGCTGCCAGCGGGGAATAAATACTCATATGGATCAATCCACAAGACTAAACACTTAACTGTCTTTTCTGCAGGGCAGTGTGCGGCTCGTTGATAAACTATAAATATAAATTTTCATGCAGGTTTTGAATTATAATCATGTGTGTTCTTGAAAAACGGACGTTGGCTTGCATTTGTTCAATATTGCCTAAAGGAAATTAATTTTAGTCAGCATTTGATATCCAGAAATTAGTCTTCTGCTTAAGTTGCAGAGAAATTTTGATATATTTTATTATATTTTAATATGAAAAGTGATTCCAGCTACTTTGACAACCATCCAGCTTCTCAAAATGTGAAGATGTGTTGCTTTTTATCTGATTCACATCATTGTAAATTATTAATAATTTTCTTTTGGCCAAAACAAGCAATTTGAAGGTGTCTATATGGGCTCTAGGAACTTGTGAATTACATTTCAACCCATTACAAGTAATACTGTACATAATACATACTACTGTATATTTAATGCACTTGTATTGGATCATTACTTAAGTTCAGGTATTGGAATTGGTATCATCAGAAATGTTATCGTTTCTTTTTTTAAGATTATTTTTTGGGTATTTTAGGCTTTTATTATATTAGGACAGTTAAGACATGAGAGGGAGAATTACATGCAGCAAAGGGCTGCAGGAGTCAAACACATGGCCGCTGTGTCAATGATGAGTCCCCCGATATAGGCGCACACGCTCTACCAGGTGAGCTCACCGGGCGCCCAATCGAAACATCTCTAATGAAAATAACTGTTCCAGCCCTGCACAAGAGACAGTGATGCGTAGTGTGTTACAGAAGAGCAGGTCAAACAAAGTGCTGCTGAAGCTTTGATCTTTTCTTCTACAACCTTGATGATGAGTGCCCCTACATATAATGAATGTATAGACATCAGTGCAACACAAAGCAGAAATCTTTCCAACTGACATGCTGCCAAAAGAACACTACGCCTGATCTGCTGTGTAGACAAAATGTGATCAGGAAGGCTAACGTTAATATTGTGCACAGACATTACCCTTGATGATAGTAATGCTGTCCTGTATGCAATGAACTGTTCTGATTGAATATGCCCATGGTTAGGCCACATTAACCCATTTAATATTCTCCCTGATATTCTGTCTCCTAAAACAAAAGCCTAATTACTATTCCAATGTGAGATTTAATTGGCTGCCTTGCTTCTGTCGTGTAAAGCAGGCTAACGGGAAAGTTTCTTCAAGGGCAAAGCACCATCTTTCCATTCTTTCCACTTAATACAATAAAAGCAGTGCACGATTGAAATGCAGATGTAAATTGAAGTGTAATGTTGCCCGCTGGTAGCTTTTAATCAAATATTTTATCTGCAGGGAATGAGAGATATATGCAATCTCACTGTTGGGATGAGCAGTTCGTCAGTCGAAGGAAAATGCACGTATGGATGCAACTAGTGATGGTTTTACTATAAGCCCATCACTAGTTCTCAGGAACATACACATACATATACACACACATATATATATATATACACACACACACACACACACACACATATATATATATATATATATATATATATATATATATATAGCTACACATGGTCTTCATCGACAAATTCAAGCAGTCGGATATTTAGTACATGAACTCCCCTTTTTATTGAACCGGCTCTTAATATATATATTTTTTTTAAAAGACACTTCCTGAATCTAGTGGGGTTTGAACACGACTGACAAAAGGCAAAAAAAAAAAAACAAGCACATCAAAGAACATCATTAGGCAATAATCCAATATGGTCTAACACATATTATAGGTCTTTTTGCTTCAGTTTCATATCTGGAGAAATGCACAGGCATTACAGTTCCTCCAGATGTAGGAACATGTGTCTGTTTTGGACTGCTCTTGTGCTTTATTCAAAACAAGAATCTCAACAACTTTGCATTTTGTCTGATAATCCTTTCATCCTGGGTGAAGAAAATTATTAATAAAAAACAAAAACATGCCAAAATCTCACAGGATGGGGTTGGGAAAGGTGGAAGGCAGTCAATAATGAAACAGATTCATAAGGTCATTTAGCACATCTTACACCACTTCATCATTTTGTCACATTGCTGCCATCATCCTGCCCCTTCCATGCTAATACAGTGGGGCTCAAACGTTTGGGCACCTCAGGTAAACATTTGTAGTAATGTGCATAAAGAAGCCAAGAAAATCTCCAAAAGGCATCAAATGACAGATTGTACATTCGTATAATAAAAATGGCGTCTGCAAAAGTTTGGGCACCCTGCAGAGTTAATACCTTGTACTGCCCCCTTTGGCAAGTATTACAGCTTGTAAACGCTTCTTGTAGCCAGCCAAGAGTCTTTCAAAAGTCTTCCAGTTCTTTGATATTTCTGGGCTGTCTGTCACGCACTGCTCTTTTAAGGTCTAGCCATAGATTTTCAATTATGTTGAGGTCAGGATATTGTGAAGGCCATGGAAAAACCTTCAGTTTATGTCTCTTGATGTAATCCACCGTGGATTTTGAGGTGTATTTAGGATCATTATCCATTTGTAGAAGCCATCCTCTCTTTAACTTTAGCTTTTTCACAGATGGCATCAAGTTAGCGTCCAAAATTTGCTGAGATTTTATTGAATACATTTTTCCTTCTGCCACTGGTGGCAATACAACCCCAAAGCATGATTGATCCACCCCCATTCTTAACAGTTGGACAGAGGTTTGTTTCATTAAATTTTGTGCCCTTTCTTCTCCAAACGTACCTTTGCTCATTCTGGCCAAAAAAGTTCTATTCTAACCTCATCGGTCCACAGAACTTGTTTCCACAATGCATCAGGCTTGTCTATATGTTCATTTGCAAACTTCAAACGCTGATTTTTGTGGTGAGGACGTAGAAGAGGTTTTCTTCTGATGACTCTTCCATGAAGACCACATTTGTATAAGTATCTCTTTATAGGGGAATGGTGTACTACAACTCCAGTGTCTGCCAGGTCTTGGATCGTGCAGTCAAACGTGGGTTTGGACTTGCTTTTCTCACAATCCTGCAAGCTGTTCTGTCTGATATTTTTCTTAGTCTTCCAGATCTTGCTTTAACTTCCACTGTTCCTGATGACTGCCATTTCTTAATTACATTCCGAACAGAAGATATTGGCATCTGAAAACGCTTTGCTATCTTCTTATAGCCTCCTGCTTTGTGAGAGTCAGCGTTATTTTCAGTTTCAGTTTTCTAGACAACTGATGCTGGTGCTGATTGTTGGGGCAAGGTCAGATGAGTGTGGGCATTTAAAACCTTAAGATTGACATCACCTGGTCTTTCCAGACGATGACTGAGAACAATCCATGACACTGTCAGGTCTCAACTTTCCAAAGGGGG
The DNA here is from genome assembly GCA_013375575.1 of Percina caprodes. Classification (NCBI taxonomy): domain Eukaryota; kingdom Metazoa; phylum Chordata; class Actinopteri; order Perciformes; family Percidae; genus Percina; species Percina caprodes. Next base: position 1,549,197 of record JABXJD010000068.1, read on the forward strand.
GGGTGCATGCTAAAAACTCTGCAGGGTGCCCAAACTTTTGCAGACGCCATTTTTTTGTTATTTTGAAAGCATAATTGACGGGAATAAAAATCTAAAAACTTTTTGTGACATATTAAACGAATGTCTAATCTGTCATTTGATGCCTTTTGGATATTTTTCCATTTTTTCTTGGCTTCTTTATGCACATTAATAAAAACTTTTACCTGGGGTACCCAAACTTTCGAGCCCCACTGTAGATGCATGAATGAAACATGAAGCGAAAAAACATGTACATGAGGTTTTGTGCTTTAAAATTAAGCTAGGTTTTTGGGGAGAACCCTAGTTCACCCAGTAGAGCATGCAACCCATGTAGGCAGAGTCCTTGGCAGCGGCAATGGTTCAAATCCAACCCGCTTAAAGGCCATAAAAGCCCCCCACAAAAAAATTTAATAAAAGTGAAGTTACGTTTTCAGCCTTACACAGCACATGCAAATCAAATCTTCAGGACATTCATTTGTCACCCGTTCCAGACTTTGTGCTGTGGTGTTCAACTTCACGAAATACTTAGGCCTACATGCAGTTGTCTTTAAACAGGCCTACAGATCACACTGCATTGATACATACAGCACAGTGCTGCAGAACGTATGTCCCTGAGTAATGTACCATTTTTTAATTGTTTCTACATCATTACCTCATGTCAGTTGTAAATATATTTCCTGCCTGACAGTTTTGACACACAGGCGGGTTGTGGAAATGCACTTTTTAGATACGGATAATCTCTTTTGCACAGGCACTTCACCACACTGAGCCATCTATAACCAAAAAGAAATCCCAAATATCACTGCGTTTAGCTTCAGCCATCTTGCAGAAATGTCATTTCAATTCACCCTCTGGCTACTGATGCAGAAATCCCAGCACCGAGGGTTTATTTGGGTGGATTCTGTCGGGCCATGTGGCGAGCGAAAGCCTTTGATCCTTCACTAAACATGTGACAAGCATGACCCTCCTCTCAGCAAAAGGCTTTAATCGCAGCTGCCTTTCCATTCTTCCTTTTTCTTCCGCCGCCGTTTATCTCGCTCAGTGACATCCCAGATCTCCCACACGTACACTGAAAGTGGTACTATCAGCACGCCCAAGCCTTTGCCTCAGTAATATAGTGCCCTCCTCAAGGTTCAATTCCTGGCACATCATCCGCCGTTTGAGTTAGAGCCCAGCTTGCAGACACAAGACAAGAAAGCCATCACAAGCTCCGATTGAATGTTTGCTCTTAGATGATTTAAACTCTGCTTTCATTTATCTTTGTATTCCCTGCATGGCTGGCAGGTTTTCTTGTAATAATAATAAGAATAATGCAATTTTTGGCCCTCAGGATACGTTATTCTCTGATGTCTTTACCCCTGTTGTTTTTGATTATGTCTGGTCCCTTTTTTCTATTATAACACTTCCCAGCCCTACTGCTCACAAGCTTTATTAGACCTCCTCTCAGTAAAATCATATTTCCCTTTAATCGACCAGCCAAGTTAAATATTAGTTACGGGATGTTTTATGGTTGCCAGTTGTATGTTGGCAAAGGCAGAAAGGATGTTTTTAGGATGAAAAAGGAAATGTGAATCTTTATTTTCTCTAATGCAGCTGTACAATTTGCAAAAAGAGGGACTCTATCCTCCAAAAACAGACTATTGAGTGATATTTTTACCCTTTAATCATAACTAAGTGCGGTATGATGATTTTTATTGTTGCAATTTGCAATTTGCCTTAAAAGCGTTCTATTTGTGTGAAGTTTTGATTAGTTCCCAGGCAGCCAAAGAAAGAACAGCACTTTAGAAGGTAATGAGCCTGTTGCGGGTCTTTACAAAAAGCCTTGGATTATGCACGTGTTCTTAATTTACTTTTCTCTCTTTTCTTGTTTTTAAAGGTTTCCTGCAATAAAGCCTTTTAGCTTGGCTGAAAGTCACATTGCAAATCCACCAGTAACTGCCACCTAAAAACAAATATTTGTCATTTCTATTCTGGGTATATATTGAGTTAAATATGACAAATATGAACTGTGGCAATGGTTCGCTTTCTAAATATGGTATTCTGTCAAGGAACCCTGGCAGAGGCTACATGATCGGAGCGTTGCCAAGACTTGCTGCATCTACAAATAAACTGGAAGAGCTTTTATCCTCTGCATTAGGAGCAGCAGGAACAGGCAGAGGGTTGAAGTTGTAGTAATTGAGGAACAGATGTAGCATGAGTGTTTTCAACCTGCAAGACGCTTGCACAGCTTAATGCACCCAACAGATAACAATGTTTCCTGCTGAGAACGCGAGTGTTTTCTCTGCAACGGATCGCTGTCCCAACTGCAGCGCCGCCACCCACCCAGGGGTGGATGTAGCCAAGGTGGTGGTTTTGGGGATGGTGCTGCTGGTGTTTGTAGTGTTCGGGGTCCTTGGCAACATCCTGGTCATCCTGTCAGTGTTGTTCCACCACCACTGGCGCTCTGTGACACATTACTTCATTGCCAACCTGGCGGCGGCAGACCTGCTGCTCAGCGCCGCCGTCCTGCCCTTCTCCGCCACCTCCGAGGCTCTCGGCAGATGGGTGTTTGGCCGGTCCTTCTGCAGCGTCTGGGCCGCTCTGGACGTCCTCTGCTGCACCGCCTCCATCCTCAGCCTGTGTGTAATCTCCATTGACCGCTACCTAGCTGTCAGCTACCCTCTGCGCTACCCTGCCATAGCCACGGGGCGGCGAGGCCTGACAGCAGTGGCTGCTCTCTGGGGACTCTCGGCAGCTATATCCGTGGGCCCTCTGTTTGGCTGGAAGGAGCCTGACCCAGAAGATGAGACGGTGTGCCGAATCACGGAGGAGCCCGGCTATGCTTTGTTCTCGGCACTAGGATCTTTCTACATACCTCTGGCCATCATCCTGGCCATGTACTGCCGTGTGTATACTGTGGCAAAGAGAGAGGTGAAAACCCTCAGGAAGGGCAGTAGGGGAGAAGGGGTTGAGACAGAGGGGGTGGTGCTCAGGATTCACAGAGGAAGTGCTCCTCAGACCGAGAAGAAGGAGGACGATGAGGGGACACCGACACATACACGCGGAACCTTTTCCCTGCCTAAGCTGCTGAAGTTCTCGAGAGAAGAGAAGGCAGCAAAGACTCTTGGCATTGTTGTTGGGTGCTTCATTCTGTGCTGGCTCCCTTTTTTCCTGGTTTTACCCATTGGTAGGTACCGCCTATCCCATCTGCTTTTAACGTGACCCCAGTTTGTGCTCTTTTATGTATTCAAGTAAAGCTATGGGTCTGCTTTTTTAATTGTTAAGTAAATACTTGCAGAAAACGACCATATAGGTAAATATTTACATTTGCTGTTAGGTGCCGATCTCTAGTGGTTGTAATTATCGCAGGAGCAACCATGGAAGTTACATGGGTGACAGAAAGTTATTTAGAAAGCCAAATTCAAACAAACACAGGACTTTCACTTAGAAAATCGGGGTCCGCGTCCCATGTGAAAGAAATACACAAAAGTAAATTAATTAATAGACATTTACGGACCTTACTTTGTGACATAGTGATGTCTGTGATGCATTAACCTAATTACAGTAGTACGTGACTCCTTTTAAGCCAATCCCTGATGTTTTACTAACCCTAAGTATTTTTGTTGCTTAAAGTTAACTAGTTCTGTTTCACAATGTTAACCATGTGTTTGAAACGGCAGCTGTTGTTGCGAGTTCATCTACTTTTAGCTCCATTTTTGGTCTCCACCAACTCCTGAGGGACAAATCTGGCTCTTTAGCAGCTAAATGCTCCACCATGTTCACCAGCAAGTCTCTTAACTTTGTAGTAATGTACAGTACATTTTTAGAGCTTTTTGTCATTGAAAACAGTTTCCTGCTGCGACCAAAAACTACAGTACGAGAGCAGGGAGAGTAAACCAGAAAAGAAAAGTCGTGGGCTGGACAGCTGAAAAAACTGAAACTTACTATACAGCTCTGTAAATAAGAGGGGAGCTGGAGATTTAAGAGATAACATTGTCAGTGTTTCATATTGTCATTATATAAATATTGATTACAGCCGCTTAAATGAAATAAAAGATGGTAGCCGTAAGTGACATAAATTACGTGCTTTTAATCAGTACACCATGACATCACTGCTGCATGTAAATAAAGGTGCAACAGATATGAAATTATCAGAGTGGACAGTAAAAGGTGCTTTTCAGGCCAGGTAGAGATAAATGTACCTATGATAAAACAGCTTGTTGCAATTTAGCTAAGAGTTCAAATCTTTTATACAGTACAGCAGCTGTAATACTTAGAAGGCAAAATCCGGCAGGCAAAAACAAACACTGGTCAATTTTGAGATTGCGGACTGTTTTAAAGACTTCATTTTCTCAAAATTACTTTTTTTTCCCCCTTTTACTCTGAGCCAGAAATTTCCACTTCAATAACACCTACATACACCACACTCTCCAGTTTCATTCTTATCACATATCCTTTAATATTTTATTCCAACAAACATGGTAAAAACAGACTTTTTTTAGGGCATTATTTTCTGATTTATGCAGTGATAAAAAGATATCCAAAACCCCTTTTGTGAGAAATCTTATCCAGTGTTCAGATTTGGAAATTAACACATAATTATAGAAATCTCATCCAGTGTTCAGATTTGGAAATTAACACATAATTACATAATGTCTGAGTTGCATATTTAAGCTTAAAAAAAAAAAACAATACAAAAAAAGGAAGTGTCTTAATGTAAGTTATCAACTGGGGACATTACATGGTGGCATATTTTCGATAACAAATATTTACCCTATTCACCAGCAGTGTCTCGCCTTAAACAGCCTCCTGAGTTTTTGAAAGGTTGCAACATATGTGTTGTATCTTTCAGCAAATTAAGTCTTTACAGTAGCTCTTTGACTTATAGGGGAACTTAACCTAAGTATAAATTACACTAAGAAAACCTTAAAACGATTTATCTGTTGTACAGTTTAAGGAACTAATGTATTCACTGCATCTATAAAAAAGGGATTATGATTCAGAAATGAATTGAGTCATAATGAGTGCTTTAATGATTTCTTGTAGAGGCTTACTTTATTCCGGGAAGTATATTAAAAAAAGAAGGTAATTAAAGTTTAAGCAGACTGACTGAGACAAACTGAATAGAAATGAACTAATTAAGGATTAGTCTGCTATTGTAGTCAAACGTCACTGAAGATGAGTTCTAGTTAACAATATCGGGAAAATGTCCACTAAGACAGATATTCTCAACTCTGTCTTCACTAAATTAGACCTTCATTTTGTCAGATTGTCAAAGGCAGCAATGTTATCATAGATGTAAGAGAGGACAGAAACCGACCATTGTGACGCCTAATCTAAAATCTTAATTGCATTTGAAGTAACGTATGGCTTGACAGAGATAAGTGAGTGTCAGTGTGTATTTGAGGTTAATAGTCTGTCAGCAGTGATCTAGCAGGTCACAGATGGCGAGATTATTTATGAAACGTGTATTTTGTTAGACAAACTGTAATATTGTAGAAGCAAGGAACAATATATTATACAGTATGGAGGAGACGTGGATGAAACAGCTTTGGACCTACTGTATATTATGCGTTCTTATCTTGTCCTTGTACAATCATAACTTGCCAAATGAAATGCTGAATGTTTAATCCAAATGTTAACAACGGGGTTGCTCTACCAATAACTGGGAGCTTATTTTCAATTAACAGCTGGCTCAGGATGTTGTGACTTACTGGGACACTTGAATAGCACTGAGCCCTTGTTAATGTTGTTAGTAACACCTGGGCTTTTCCTACTGTGACAAGTCAAAATGTCTGCTGTTAAAAAGGCGTTTCAAATCAATCATCTGGTTCTCAAATGTGAAGATGTTCTGCTTTTTACGGTAATATGTCATTGGAAATTGAATATTTTGCAGGTTTTAAGTCTGTTGGTTGGATAAAAAATAATTTAAAGATGTCCCTGACATTTTGACTGTAACATGCAGTCCTAATTAGTAATATCCATAAGCACAGGAGAGAAACTCAAACTATGTGTGAAAATACCTGAAATGTACACTGTATCGAAAACCAGTAGGACTCTACAGCCACTTAGCGGTCGTGACGTGCTTGGTTAGGACCTTTTGGCGTCATTATTTAACGTGCTTGTTAAAACCACTTTGAGTTAAGAAGGACCCTGAATGGGGTTAAAAGAGTACATCTAAGTGACACACAGGACATGAACGGGAGAGAAACCCAGGTCTCCTGGGGAAAGACCTTTGTTGTTTGACCAATCCATCACCCTTATTTGCCTCCTATTGCGGTGTTTTGGTTTTTAATACTACTCACTGCCATTGTTGATCTTCATACTAGGTCATCGGTTGCTCTGCTCGGTGTGTCTCTTACAGACACTAAAGGGTGCTGAGTTGGGAGTAAGAAGGGCTTGCTATCAGGGCTAAAAATACAGACTAACCCTTTATTATGTAGATGTAACAACCCACCTGTGGTTCAGCACAGTGGCTATTGTGATGCAAAAAAAGTTGAGGCTTAAATCATTTGTATAAACTTGCTTGATATGTTTTGTTCTATGAACTCAACATTAGGCAGGACCTTTTTTCTTCCCCGCTGTCCCCCAACTCTACTGCTCGATATTCTTAGAAGGAACTCAGAAAGAAATTCAATTACAAGCAGCCAAATAGACCAAATAAAACACCACATCGGAGCAGAATGGACTTCTACTGTGCGACGAAATGGAATGAAGCAAACTATTGCTCCCTCCTATGAAAGCTATTATAGATAACAGGCACAAGGCTTAATGGGCTGTAATGCTAGGAGGCATCTTCAGTCACCCTATAGCCTCCCAAGGCAACCAGTCAGCGGAGAATAGTTATGCATTTCAACTGAGAGAGAGACTTTCAAGGCTCACAGCACAGTGCTCATTCATGCTCTAAGACAATGATAGTCTGAGATTCGCAGACTGAGGATTTATAAAAAACACTGATTTTTGTATTTTTCCAGAGCACTTCAGATGGAAAGCCTGTTTTTCCTGCTGAAGCACTTAATGGCCACCCGCCTTTCAATGCAGCTGCACAGAATGCATACTGATTTCAAACAATTACATTGCTGCAGCTCATCAGTAGCACCATATAGTATACTGTAAAGCCCTTGCTTTTTGTAGAAATTGGTTTTGCACATTGATTTATGCCTGAAAAAGTAGTTACATAGGTAGTTACCTTAGGTATTAAGTAGTTACATTGATTTATGACATTTTCCGAAGATATGTGATGTCATGGCTCTGCGCAGGCCAAAACAGTCAAGTTTTTCCTGAAAACCTAAGAAACAATTTATTTGTGCACCTGTCTTTGTGTAGGGGGTATTGTCTTGTTGAAACAGGAAAGGGTCAAACAAATTGGAAACACACTAAACTACAATATAATTGTGTGTTGTCAGATAAAGATTTGCCCTAATAAGAACCAAGGGGCCCAAATCAAGGAAAAAAAACACCCTTGTCCAAAATTATGGGGACTAGCATGTCCACATACTTTTGGCCATATAGTGTAACTCAGTGGCCAATTTAAATTCATCTTTACAAAATTGCTAATACTCGCATACCATTTTTAAATATTCTCCAAAAAGCAAAATTAGGATATATAAGAAAATTGTTATTTTAGTTTTTTAATGTAATAATCCCAAAGCTTTTTATTTAAATTACTGTTAAAGTGCCCATATTATGTTCATTTTCAGGTTCATAATTGTATTTAGAGTTTGTACCGGAATAGTTTTACATGGTTTAGTTTTCAAAAAACACAATATTTTTGTCACACTGCACATTGCTGCAGCTTCTCTTTTCACCCTATGTGTTGAGCTCTCTGTTTTAGCTACAGAGTGAAGTGAGCGTGTGTTCTCTCTAGGATCCATTCCCATCTCCATTCCCGTGAGGTAATGCAAATGTATATTGGTGGCACCATAATCGATAACTTGAGCCAGTGGCTCTAGAGAAATGACAAATAATGCAGGACTCAAGGGGCAACATTGGCGGGAAGATCTAGAAACTGGAAACAAAGAGGAGGTGCGTTAAAACTCAGGCTGAAAGGTTAGACTAAAAAACTTTAATCATACCAATGAAAGTGTTACCACAGCCTATCACCTCTAAGACTGACCATAGAAATGACCACTCAAGACTGTCAAAGGCTTTCATTCAGTCAAGAGAAAGAAGTGACATTATGGGTCCTACTGTCTTCTGCCGCATCAACAATGTGGAGAAGACGTCTAAAGAATAATGGAGTTAGAACCATATAACACAACTATTTGACAAGGTTGGCCAGGCGCTATACCGTAAGCCACCATCTCTGTCGAGTCGATCACCAAAATCATTTTTATTTTATTTTTTAAGCGCTTGAAGACCCAATAATCACTAAAGCATATGCCATGCAAACAAAAACAAATTGAACGGTCAAAGCTGTGATATGAACATTTAAAGGTGTGTGGATTATTCAACATGCAAAAAAACATTCCCCCATTATAAGTTGCCATTAGCGGGCCGATGATAGCCTTTGAGCTGCACAGTGAATTCAATCACTTTCTCAGTCTATAGCTAGCTAACTGTTAACTAGTTAAGCTGACAAGGCAGTAAAACATCTTTTTTTTAAATCTGTAGTTGACAAAATATGTAAACTTGCCACCATAGGAACAGCAGTTAAATAAACTTAAAAAACAAGCCACTATTTAATCGTCATAGGTTTGTTTTAGTACTCAAACAAATAGCGCTACAAATAGCGGTGGTTAGTTCCCCAGAGAGGGTAGGCAGAGTTAACGCAACAGACTTGCTTTTCAACTCAATTTTGTGCGTATCAGTGTACTGTTTTGTCCGCTTTGTGCTAGCGCTACGAGTAAACGTTAACCATGAGTCTTACTTTACTGTGGCCGGACAAACAAAAAAATAGCGATGACTACAGATGGTGAACAAACAAGGGAAAGTGAGCCATTTTGATATACACAGGATAAGTGTGATTAAATGTCAAAGTGAAGGTATAGGCAGGCGTACAGGAAGGCAGGCAGATACAGGTCCCAGGTTCAGGTTTCGGAAGCTCAAAAGAAAAACCACAAGACAAAAAAACTAGCTGGAAATAAATGGACATTTGCCGGTATATGCGCTGAGAGGCTGATGAGGGAGAGAGATGCAGGTGAGTGGGTGAGGGAGGTGTGAACAGGTGTGCAGACAGGGAAGGGCAGTCAGGTAATAGGGAAAGGAGGGAAAGTCCAATGGCATCTGGTCGATGGATGGCAAAAGGCGTTGAGGAATAGGGAATGTGAGAGGAGGGAGAGAGAGAGAGAGACAGACATCATTTATTTAAATACTGTAAATTCAGAGGATCGTCCAGTTTTTCCCATTCCTATATTGAGTTGTGTGTGTTTGTTTGTGTTCTCTCTAGGATCCATCTTCCCATCCTGTAAACCTTCTGAAACCATCTTTAAGATTACCTTCTGGCTGGGTTACCTCAACAGCTGCATTAACCCCATTATCTACCCCTGCTTTAGCCAGGAGTTCAAGAAAGCCTTCCACAACGTGCTCCGTGGCCGCTGCCTGAGAACTGGGGCACTGGCTGTCAAACCACAAGGACACATCAGCACCCACTCCTCCAGTCCAGTCCCACAGTCTAACACCTTTGTTCCCGCAGCCCAACACCGCAGCACTGCTTCGTCATGGGGTTGCTGCAGGGCGCTGTCCACCTCCTCGTCATCTGTCTGCGGTCCAGAGGCTCAGAGTGCACAAATCCAGAGTAAGAGTCTACTTAAGGTGTGGTGTCTCTCAGCAAGTCGGACGCCGGTCCCACAGAACCCCTCCAGTGGCACGTCAACCAAGGTTTTACGCCTTTCCCTCAGCATTACAGGAGAGGCTGTTTAATTGGCATGTTGATGCAACGGTGAGATTTGTAAGCATCCAGTCTTGTACTTTGGTTTTGCCTTGAGGAAATACTTCCAGTATGTACAATATTGCATGAATATTTATACTCCCCAGAGGCATCAGAGTGCAGGGCCAGCCAATAGTGAGACTTGCCTCCAGAGCAGACAGAAGATAACTCTGTTACCTTTAGGTTTTATGCCAGTGTAAATGCCTGTCAAATAAGTGTCAAATAAAACATGATTTGGGAAAGCAAATGAATAATATTGTGTCAACACGCAACAGCCAGTACTGAGCTGCTCTCGAACAGAGCACTACATGTCAAAACTTTCAATAAGAGCTACTTGGTGATCAACAAGAAAAAGACTGTGGCATATGAACACACAGCAAGACACATTTGGAAAAAATACAACCCTCTGTGGATAAAAAAGGCAAAACAAAAGCCATTTTGCTAGTTCAGTTGGTATCAGCACATGAAGGTATAAAACATGATACAAATCTAATTGAAATGACATTGTAAAATAACTCCACAGACATGATTTCTTCAAACATTAGTGGCATTTCAGCAGATTGCACAAAAGCCCTTAATAAAGGGCAAGATACTCATAAATCTTGTCATAGTAAGCACTCACTGACAGCTCTGAGAAAGTGCAAGCTGGTGTAGGAGTGTGTGTATTACATGACTGGCCTCCGCTCTAAAAGGGACTGAACAATAAGAGGCATTGATTTTGAAATACCTGTTAAAGAAAGAAAAATTTTAAATTTGTTGGAGGGAAGAGAAAAATCTATTGATATTTGGTTTTGGGATAAATTACCTTAAATCTTGGACTCCACCCTCATTTTCCATACTCAACATACTGTACATCAAATCCATCACCAAATCAGCATTTTTTTCATCTCAAAAACATCTCCAGACTCTGGCCATCACTCTCTGACTCCGTGGCAGAAACCCTCATTCATCCTTTCATAACCCCCTGTTTGGACTACTGCAATGGAGTCCTGTCTGGGATCCCCAGAAAAACCCTTGACAGGCTCCAGTATGTCAAAAACTGCCACCAGGGTCCGCACCCACACCAAGACCTGCCCGCACATCACCCTTACCCTCATCCACCTTCACTGGCTCCCAATTAAGTCCTGCATCACATATAAAATCCTCTGGCTCACCTACAAATCCCTCTATGCCCTGGGTTCACAGTACCTCTCAGACTTCACTCAGACCTCCTTCATCCATACACCCCACCCCGACGGTCCTCGGTCCTCAGACGCTGGCTTGCTCTCCATTCCCCACACCAGACTGTACCTTCACAAACATGGCCTTTAGTGTTGCAGCCCCCTCCCTACAGATATCCAAAATGCTATATCCCTGGACATTTAAAAAAACAAACCAAAAAATTCCTGAAACACCACCTGTTTACCACAGCCTACAACGTCCTTTAGCTTAGCCACAGTAACTCTGTAAAGTAATAGTAAAAGTTATTATTTAAAAAAAAGAAAACCAGCATTCTACCCGTCTGAAGCTTTCAATGTTCAGTTTTTTGTTTTTGTCGCAGCTGTATCAAAGATGTGTTAAATCAACTTTCAATGTTTGACATCATAGCTTGTGGTGTCGTTCAATAAATGAAAAGGTGTCAGGTGGTTGTCTCTCTGTGTTGCTAGTGCATTTCACCAGAGTTGTGTTTTCCCCATAGAAACACTGGTAAAATAACAATTTCCTGATGTTTGAAACAGGTTCATAAATAAATTCAAGCAGCGCCTGTCTGATATCTAAGCTGCAGTTTAAAAAAAAAAAATTTGGTCTAGGAGGCAGTAGCACTAGATCAAGCTGACAGACACACAGCACTGACATGTCATCATCACCTTATAAGCCTGTTATGGCTAACATGGAAGAAAACGGTTGTCTACTTATGCATCCAGCAAACATATATACACATATTATAATCCCACTTGTGTTTGTGTCCAACTGATGAATGTAAGGTACATTCACTCTTGTTTTTGCTCTGCTTGGATCTCCACTAACTATCAGGCTCTTTAGCTGCTAGATTTCCCACTTTCTTTACCAGCTAGTTGCTTTAGTTTATTCTTTTGTCAGGTAGTGTACAGTCAGTTTATCTGTGCTGTAAACCAAAACACAGTTTCAAAAGGCCAAAAACCTTATGAAGACTATGAATGACATTATAAAACTCATTTGAATCCCTGTCAATTTATAAAATGTTGATTAATGGATCTTTACATCTTGTTTTTTTGAGTATCCAAGGCTATTTCTTTTGCTGTAAGGTTGTTGCTATTTGATTTACAAAAACACAAATGCTGACCTTTAATGCAACATCTACATTGCCCATTATCAGCAACCATTCATCCAATGTTCCAAAGGCATATTCTGTTTACTAATCTGATATCATATTAAAAAACTAACTAGAAAAACATTGGAGAACCCTTTTACAATTCTGTAAGCACATAATGTAATCTGAACTGCTGCTCTGGTTAAAAAAAACAATGCAACTGATCTCAGCTGGTATTCTGACTATATCGGAGTGCAATGGAAATTTCTAAGTAACCCCAAATCTTTGACCGATAGTGTATGTGTAAACATGTAAGAAGTCCTGGAAGTGGTTAGAACCAGCACTATTTTGATCACGTCTGACATTGCATGAAATGTTGCCTCATTTGCAGTGTTGGGCTTTAAAAAAGTAATTAGTTACAGTTATTAGTTATTTCTTCCAAAAAGTAACAAAATGAGTTACTCTGTTACAAATTATAAAAGTTACTTCAGAAATGTATTGTGTTACATGTTTAAATATATATGTATAAATGTTATGTTTGTATAGTGGATCGATACAAATGACACAATAGATGTTTTGGTACTTTTGATATTTATTGCCCCTCATTTGAGCTCACCATACCTGTCTCACATTGACTGACTTGCTTGTGTTGTGTGCTTTCGAACACCTGCCCAACTCTACCTCTGATTGGCTTAACATGAACTTTTACTCAACCTCAGCGAATCGTCAAGCTTGTCTTGTGCACTGCCCACTAACCAAGGAAGAAAAGTAACAAAAAACACTCTTGCCTATCGGCTGAGAGATCTAGTTGGGCTGGTGAAAAAAAAACAGCTTTAATTATAGTAACCCACCAGTAACGGTAACAGCGTTATTAAGATGGGAAGAGTAATCAATTAGATTACTCGTTACTGAAAAAGGTAACGCAGTTATTCCCATCACTGCTCATTTGTGACACATCACAGTGGAGATAGATAGCACACGCTGATGTTACAAGCTCAAAATATCTGTTTTCAGTGACCTGAAACACAGTTTGCGTGTGGACGAATGTCCAAAACACAGCTTTGTTTAAGAATAAAATACCTGTGTACGTATGGACTAGGCATCAATCACTGCTGAAATAGTAGCTACAAAAATATATTGTATAAAAGGGTGTAAGAATATGACATATGCCATGACAACGTTGGAGACTCAGTGGATTAAAATCTCTCTGACCAATCAACAAAAACTGAAAGCTTTACAAAGGGTACTTGTTATTGCAAAGCGATTACATTGGATATGTTATGAATGTGTGTGGTGTGCCAACCCACTTTATTAAAATAAAGTTGTGTGGTCGACTGTCAAAATAATGTAAGCGTTTCATTAAACGATATGTCAGGAACATGACTAATAGCTTAAAAAACATGTTTCGGTTGTCTAATCTTTTTTAAGAAATGTTCACACATTTATTCTTAGCTATTAATCCTTTGTTTACAGAGTAGTTTTTCTTTGCTGTGATGGGAATAAAGACATTTTTTTTACCCTACAGGCATTGAAACAGTGATGAATACCTGTGAATGCTTATCTGGGAAATTCAGGGTGTTTAAGACTTTCTAGAAGACTTATGCTTTGTCATTTTACAGTCCCCAAGGTAAGGACACAAAGAAGGAGAGTTGCCTTCATTCTGCATTGCTGTACTTAGACAGTGGCATTATGTAGGCGTTTAGGAGGATAATGTCTGTGTTTAAACACTTTAAGATTCCCACACTTTACATTGTTGTAAGTGTATCCGACAACCAATAAACATAAGGCTCTTGTTTGCTGATATTATGCAGCTCAATGTCACACTGCGTTAGGCAGCAAGCAGCAGAAGGAGAGTGTTGATTTTTCATTAGAGAGACATGACTGAATGTAATATCTAATCAATCATCCCTAACCCGTCCTTGCTTTTTCCTTTTTGGCTAAAATTCACTGCTTTACATAGCAGACGCCGCCACCTCTCGGCTTCCAAAGAGAAAAAAAAGCTTAAAAAAACAAATTAAACTGCCTGAATTGGACCAAAAAAGGTGCCACTAACCTAATAAACAGTATGACATGAGCATGACATGTGTGATTTAGATATATGTATCGTTATACGTACATCTTGTATGGGTGACCCCAAATAGTCAACTATTTGACAAATGGATCCAAGGAGCCTGATTTGACTGAAAATAAGGAGGTTTTTAAGTGTTTTAATCAGACCAGTGGTCCCCTTGCTAATCCTAGTACCTTTCAGGCTTAAAACACCAATAAACGTTTGTGTGTGTGTGTGTGTGTGTGTGTGTGTGTGTGTGTGTGTGTGTGTGTGTGTATCAATGCCCCAGGTGTCCATCCGTGTGTACTTTACACCTGTATTTGTTGGGAGTGCAGTTTGGGTTGGTTGAGCGAGGTTGCGTCTGTTTCCATCAGATATCATTGATGGAAATGAATGCATCAGATTCTTTTCAAAAATGCTGCTCTCATTTTCAAATAGCAGCATGCGATTCGAACAGTGTTGCAGCAGCTGTCACACAAAGACAAACAAACACTGCTGATGTGATGAATTGATCCAGGCTCACATTGCTGGAAAGACAAGCCAAGTGATGTTTCAGCATGGTGCTGATCATGATTAATAACAACGTTGAGCAAGTTCAGAAGAGAAGCAGATGACAAGAATTGTAACTGCGTCTGGAAGTCAAAGAGGCCTCATTATTTGGGGAAATATGGTTTGTGTCAAAACTTCTTCTGACAATCTTCTCTTCTGGAGTTCTTCCAAATGACTCTAAGCATCAATTTGAAATTGTATTGACATTCTCAGACGCTTGTAAGACTATCTGGAAAAGCAATGGGAAAGTAAGAGTAGAGTAGAGGTAGAGCAAATCCATCCACTGCCTAATGCTTAATGAAACTCTCTCATATGTAAATTGTCCTCAGGTGCAACATCATAACACAGGTGTCTACACTGATGTTTGTGCAAATGTGCTAAAAGGAGTAGTTTGCTTGCAAATGCAACTACTGGCATTAGTGTTGCTGTTAAAGTTGGCAAACTTCCCCACTGGGTTGTTTACTTTAATCATTTTCTGTGTCATTGAACACTCAGATGACATGTTGTAACACAAGAGATGACTGAGAAATCAAATTAGACAACGTTTTATTTGATGGTTTTGCATTTTCCAAGTGCTTCTTAAGATTTAGGCAAAGGCCAAATGATTATTATTTTTTTTTCTTCCTATTAATATTTACTTAGTTGGATGGATTGGACAGCAAGTACATGGAATATTGAAAATATGACAAAAATGTATGAGAATAACTCAACAGTTTAATTTGTTGTAAAGTCCTTTCATCTTAGGCAGCTGTAGGAATTTAAGTAATTTTCAGCCATGGAGGGCAGCAGCACTTATCAACATTATTTAATTACTCAACCAATATTAAGGTGGACATTTTATGCTTTTCTGTATTTTCTTTCATGTCTACAATGTTATAATGTCAGATTTTCATGTTAAACAAAACCAAAAATCAAATCAAATAATGAGTTAAATTTATTTTAGAGAACAGTTTTCAACAGTTTTTACAACCATCGGCTACGTTTTAGCAACTCTAACTTGGTCTTCTATGATTGGTCCTCTGCTGCAGGTAGGCAGGACTGGAGTGTTGTTTTTTTTAAGCTACTGTTGTGTTAACATTGTCGCATGCAGCTACATGCTAACAGCAGTAAAATATGTCATCTTGTTTTATGTCATGTTCAGCACATTAATGACACACATTTTGCCACAGTATAAGGCTTATGATTCAAGGTTGTTAAAGCATGGGGGCTCCAACCTGTAACTTCATGCTGTTTTCAAATAAAACAAACAAATTATGACTTTTGTTGTATTGCGTATTTGCCTTAATTTAAATGTTCTAGTTTAGCACATTCAAAGAATACAAAAAGGTTTAGTCTCTTTAACTTAAAATAGTAAGTGAAGTTCATGTACGGCAATTGATATTACAAAAGAAAGTGAAATCAACTTGGCATACAGTGTTTTGAACTTAAAGTAACAATTCCACCCTTTAAGCATTTAAGTTTAATATACTCAACTTTTCATAACCCATTACTTAACATTTTTCCTAAATTTTTTTAAGTAAATTCAACTTATCCGGGCTTACAGTGAATCTAAAGTTAGCCTACTGCTAGCTGCATCTTAACGTGGGATAAAGGTGATCTTGGCAGCCGATGCTGGTCATTTCTCGCCAATTTTGAGTCACATTACTGCTGGAACATGTCTGCTTGTGTAGTACTTGGTTTCGAAGCCTACATTGATGATTTTTCAAGGTACAACATCCTGATATATACTCTGTTACAGTAGCTCCAGCTTCTAGTGATACAACAGTGGATGCTGTGGTGGAGCCATGGATTTATTAAGAGAAGCGCAGATTCCAGGAAACAATCTTGCCAATCAGAGTATACTGGGCTTTTTTGGGAAGGGGGTTTAAAGACACCTGTCTCTTTAAACCCCCCTCCCAAAAAAGCCCAGTATACTCTGTACACTCCTACATAGCCTCTCATACAGGGGGTAAATACAGTTGCAGCAGCCATGGGCAGTATGAGAAAAATAAAGTATTCTTTTTAACATTAAAGCATATAAAGATGTTCCAGCACAAACACAAAAACAAGTATTATCCTGAAAATGCTACATAATAGTTGCTCTTTAACACATTTTCATTAACTGGGGTAGTCATGGAGTGACAGGACAGTGTACAGGTTATTGCTCTGTATCAGCAATGTTTTTAATGTATTTTATATCAGATTTGAGAGATATGCACCGGCTATTTAAGGGAAGCATGTGGCCCCGATGGGATCTCGCCAGCCACCCTGAAGCACTGCTCCAGTCAGCTTGCTCCAGTTTTCACAAATGATCTAAGGATCATTTCACAATTAAAGCACACCAAACAACAACCCAAAATACACATTTGAATCAGTCCACACATTCACTGTATAAATGATTCAAATAATGTACCTCTTCCCAACAGATTTTCAGTGCTGCCATTTGGAATGATTGAAGCTCAGTATGTGTGTGTACCTGGCCTTGAAATTACTGATTTGAATGATGACAACCATGAATGAAAATTAATTAGAAAAGACTTAAAACCTCTTCATGTGAGAAGGAGTTAATTCCATGTAGAATGTCACTAAACATTTGTTTAAATAGTAATTAACTGCCATCTGGCACATTGAGTTCTCTTTTCTTGTTCATTCAAGTTGCTCTTGACTTCCATAAAAAAAACACCTTTTACATTTCAGCTATTTATGCATTGTGTTTGGACATAAAATCTTAAATTTTGCAGCTGTCAATTTTTTAATAACATAATTTCACAGTAATTAAGTTGAGTGATGGACTTTTAGGTCTCGAGTTTTTTTCAGCAGAAATGTAATGGTCCTGCCACAAAAGCTTATAAAGAATGCTGTGGTTTGTATTGCAGCCACAGTTTGACTGGGGGCAGCAAATAAGCACAAGCCATATTTGTTTGGACTCACTTCTAAAAGCCAGACTGAGCTTGAAAAGGTCAGTAGGCTACATTTGTCCGGTCAGCGGCCCATCTCATCTGATAGCGCACACAGAATCAGGACAGCTTAAATGTGCTGTTACTGTAAATAAACACTGAGGTATGGCAGCAGTTTAGTGTCTAAAGTTCATGTCAAACTTACTTTCTCTTTTCTTTCCTCAGAAAATTAGAGGAAGAAGAAGTAAACACTGTAAAATAACACCCTCACACATAGTGGGATACTTTATGTAAAGAAAGTTAATGTTAAGGACTATGTGTAAGGCTTGGATTGATTTGTGGAAACTTTCCTCAAGTACATCTGTTATCAGGAATTTTGGTATTTTAAAGCTTAATCTTGATTTCTATCTATTCATTCATCCGTCTCTGGATTTGTGCATGTATAATTCCCGGTCATGTGTGTTTATTTAAAAAGGTTCCATGGCATGAAAGAAAGCCAGTAGCTAGAAATGGTGATAGGTGTAAACCAAGCCCTGGGTATCCTGCTCTGCCTTTAAGAAAGTGAAAGAAGAGAAAATGAAATCTGGAATCTTGCCCCGTATGAAGTCATAATAGGCAAAGTTACTTCCCCTTTCTCTGCTTTGTCCGCCCACCCATGAGAGAGTGACATCATGGCTTTCTAACGAGCAAAGTGGCAGTTGGTCTCCTTAAAAGCTACAGACTCAGAAATGGCACATACTAAGGAAAGCTGATTGTGGGACTGGCTCGTGTGAATGTAATTCTGCACCAAGGCTGAATTTTGGGAAAGAGACTTCAGATATGGTATTAGTGGACCACTAAGGCCTATATAAAAGAGACTTCAGATACAGTATTAGGGGACCACTAAGGTCTATATAAAAGAGACTTCAGATATGGTATTAGGGTACCACTAAGGTCTATATACAAGAGACTTCAGATATGGTATTAGGGGACCTCTAAGGTCTATATAAAAAGAGACTTCAGATATGGTATTAGGGGACCACTAAGGCCTATATAAAAGAGACTTCAGATACAGTATTAGGGGACCACTAAGGTCTATATACAAGAGACTTCAGATATGGTATTAGGGGACCTCTAAGGTCTATATAAAAGACTTCAGATATGGTATTAAGAGACCACTAAGGTCTATATGAAAGCATCCAAAGAGCACCATGTTATGGGACCTTTAAGGCTTGTGTGTAATGTGTGTAACTAACAACAGAGTGAGAAAATAAGTAATTTCCTCTTACAGGATTGACAAAGTAGGTCTTCTTCTGTCCGTCCATTCATTCATCCATCCAAAATTTGTAACCGCTTATCCTTTAGGGCCATGGGGAGCAGGAGCCAATCCCAGCTGACAATGGTGATGTACACCGTGGATAGGTCATCAGGTAAAACAGACAGGCTCTTTGTTGCCAATGGCCATCTGCTGATTCGGCCAACTCCGTTTGTCATAGCACAGCAGCAATTTGTCTTATTTCTGGCTAAAAAAAAACATCCCAGCAGAGGGGGGAGGGGCAGTTGAAGCGTGTGCATACGCTTAACCCAATCTTACTCCGGTTATGGTATATACAGGCAGGAATCCCTTGGTTACTGAAGGAGTTCTCTAGGTCTGTTAACCGGGTTATGAGAACTTCGATTTCAACCGGGGGAGGGTGTTTACATGGCATTTGAGAATCAGGATATTGCCTTAACCTAAGTATGATCGTCCTTTTAAACTGCATGTAAACGTACTGACACACCTATGGACTTTAGAGTCCAAAATTAACACCTGCGTGTTTTTGGACTGTGGGAGAAGGCGTAGAACCTGGAGAGAACCCACACTAACACTGAAAGAACATGCAAACTTCAAACAATGGCCCAAGCAGGCATTTTATCAGAATACAGCATCTGATTAGAAATATTAGGAAATATTGGATAGAACATAATCTCATTATGCTAAATAAAACCTCACATTCAATGTTAGTTTCACTCGTTTTCAGGCTTTTCTATAGGCTCAGTCTGCCACTATAAAAAAACAAAACAATTCCAGTGCTGGTTCCATGGTATTTTGGATAGTCATCATGGAGACATGAATTGATTTGTTGTGTGTGTCTGTTTATGTCTGAAGCATTTCAGAGAGGGCTTTTTTTAGACGAGCCCAACGTCGACTTTAAACTGAGTTGTCACAACATAGAGTGAATATGAGTATGAATGGTTATCTGTTTAAACGTGTCAGCCCTATGACAGACCTGTCCTGTCTGACTGAACAGGGAGTAGAAGGCTCCTTATTGCATTAATAAACATCATAATATGCAGTATGTATTAAATCATTTAATGGATGAGAAATAAGGCTGATCACTCTTCATGAAAATACAAGTGAACTGGACTTTGGTTTTTAACATGTAAAACAGGATTAAACCCAAAGAGAAAAAAAGAAAGAAAGAAAAAAACATAAGATATCATTTTCATTTGACAGTTCATTTAAGCAGTCTACATTTATTAGTTTAAATTCTGTGCAGAATATGGGGGATTTTTACTTTAATGCTCTCAGGAACAGGCTTGGCAGGTGGATAGTTGGTTACCACATATTCCACATTTCAATTCCAGCTAATTTTGTATCCATCCAACGTGAATGTTACTGTAATGGATTAATATTATATTATATAGACTAGTTAGGGAATGTACTAACATGAACCCACAGACCATCTAACTGCTAATATAATTTTCCAATCATGAGCTGGAATAAAAGGAAACCCACAAGACAGCGGTAGAGGAAGCAAGGAGTGATGAGTGAACATGATGACAGCACTGCCACCTAGTGTAGAAACATATAACGCATCCTCCTGGTAGTGGTGCATGCAGTACGCATTAACACAGTTCATGTGATGTTACCAACCTGCTCAAGTGTTTTCAAGGCAAGCTTACCGTGCATTCATGGGCATCGGAAAAACACTTTTCCCAGTGAAAACGTCATCATTCACGTCACTTCCTGTGGGAATCAGAGGTGGCAAACTTGGGCTAGAGTTTCCCACTTGATGATGCATTGTTGACAAATTTGACGTAGGCTACTTTGGTTCACTGAAAATATTTCAATGACAATAATCTTTTCATTGTGGACAAACGCCTTTGCCAAGAAACATACACAGACATAACATGTTTCAAATTATTCATGAATAGGCCTATTTATAAAAAATAAAAACCTTATCCATGTTCTTTCCCGTTCGTTGTCCTGCAGATAACACAAACAAACACCTGTCTATGTGTGTATGCTCGCATAAGAAAACATCAGCAAATCATCATCATCCATGTTTTCACACACCTGATGTTCTAGGCTACGCCCAACAGTTGGTGGCAGTCATGCAACAAGCTGTTATGCCAAATGCCAATATAACAGAAGAAGAAGATGCATCATGTGAATGCTGGCAGTCAGAAAAACAACGTAATCATGGGGGTGATCCCTGATATTCCCAGGTGGCATGAATGCACCAATAGAGACTGTAGGCCTAATGGTTACAATTACCATTTTTTTGGGGACCTGGTTGTCCTGTCCAGCTGGAGACTATCCCAGCAAGCATTGAGCAGGGGTAGACCCTGGTCTAGCACAGGACTAACAGACGTAAAGGCAAACACATTAAGATCTACGTGCAATTCACCCTTCCCTAACCTTTAGTAGGCTGTCAAAGGAAACACACTTGAACACTGGGGGAAGATATAATCTCCACACAGAAACTGTCATCAGTGCTCATTGTTTCATTCAGTTCATTGCAAAAATAAAAGCCTCAGTATGCTTTAAACAAAGTGCTCAACAGTGTGTGAAAACCCTCTCTGAATGCTTCACACAGCAATTCAGTCATGTGTGAAGGAACTCAAATTTTTCATTTTTCACATTAACTGTTTTTTGGTACGTTTAACCAAAGATAGAATTTCTTAGAGTGAGCACTGCTTGAAGTTGTTGTTAGCCTACTTGCACTATTTGAGAGACTGTCCTCCACCGAAAGACGGCCACATAAGTAGTTTGTTCAAGCAGCAATTACAACTCATATTTACATTTATAATGGCGGCGCTCTCTATGGCCATAGTAATTATGACAAGAGCAAAATAGAAAGTAAAGTGATAATTTATCACCTTACTTTCTGCTGATAAATCACTGATTTTCTGCTGATTTATCATTGATAAAGTATTTGAATGTTGACTGGGTAAACCCCGCCCACTCTGGAGGCGATTTGATTTCACCCTGCAGCTCGATCTGAAACTATTTAATTATCTTGCTTCAGTTCACAGTTTTGCGGGAACCAATCACAAACTGGCTTATCCACCTGCCGCGCTATTGATGATGATGATGATGATGATGATGATGATGATGATGAAGCGACCAAGCAGCTTCTTATTTACATTCAACATAGCAGCCACCGAACACCACTGAAGCGCAGCAACCTGCTGATGCCGATGTCGCTTCTACGTCACCCGAATAGTTGGTCTGATTGGTTGAAGGACTATCCAATTAGCGTACAGAGTCATTTGAACTATGCCCGTTGGTCACGCCCTTTTGTGCAGAGAAAATACAAGACACACTCTCCAGACCAATGCTCAATCTCATATCTATTGAGTTTGGCTTGGTCTGGTGATAGCCCGACTAATTAGAATGCTAAGTTCTACAAAATGAGGAAGATTGGGGTGGTGGTTGAGTCAAACAAACAGGACTTTCACCAAGTTCATGTTCTGTTTAAAAGTAAACAAAGACATTTTTTTTAATTTACAGAACAAACTGCATCACGTATGTTATGTCCATGTCTTTTCTCATCTTTCTTTCATCTTTTTGTGCCTAAATTGAGACAACGCTCCACAACGTGAATGACGTGTTTCACTATAGGGGTGTGTAGTGTGTAATGACTTATAAATTTGAATCAAGTTCTGTTATAAGGGTTCAAGCACTGTCATATGTATCAATGCAAAGGGTTAATGATTTACATTTTAGTAGTCAGTTGGAGTGAACTTTGAAAAGGATGTATACATGGAATAGGGGTGAGTTGGATAATTTAAGTTCAAGAGACTTTAGACTCTGACCTTTAATTTGCCACGTAACAAATCTATATGTTATCTAACATGTGACCTAAACATATCCTATATACACTATGTGTGATGAACTGAGAGGCAGAGTGTACATTTTTTGGGTTAGGTCACTCTCCGAGCTTCTGCAGAGCTTGTAAATTGACGCTGAACCTTTGATATAATAAACTCTATAATCAAGAAACAGTGTCAAGCGGCTTCCTTAACAACACATCATCCAGCATTGCTGTTCGGACACGCATTGAAAACGCTCCTGTGGATCGGATTAGAGACTAGCTGTCATGCCATTTGGAGGACTTGTTGGTGCATGAACAACGCGTCCAGTATAAACACACTGGTAGGATCGAAGCTGCTGCTCCTGCTCTCCTGTATGCGTAGAGACAGTAGGCGTGGACAGACAGTGAGTGGTCACCACCCACCAACATCAATGTTCTCTATTTCTCATTGGTGACAGCAGGACCAAATGCTGCCACAGCTTTGGCTACGTCCAATCCTACCAGCCTGTATGTTACATCGCATGCTGCTGTTATCCACCTAATTGTCCTCACGCTGCTAAACCATATATAAACTTTAATGGTCTCAGACCAGCTAATCTGGCTGTGATGCTGACGTTACTCCCAGACACTTTCTTATCATGAATGTCTGCTCTGTGCTGTTGAAGGGTTGTATCCATCAGGGAACTCACATTCCAGGAAAATCCACTCCTGTTTTGTTTCCCTCTATGGTTTCTGTAGTTGCCATGGTCACAAAATGAGCCGCGGCTGCTAACTGCTATCCAAAGGCAGGCCTTTTGCCCTGCCTTGGAGTGTTGCCAATCAAAATCACTTTGCCTTTACACATGGTCATCAACCTTGTTTGTTATAAGCATACTAAGGCTTTAAAAGTTTTATTATATAGCATTTTTAGGTTCATACTTGTATTTTGTGATTCTACTAAACATGTTTACATGCTTTAATATTAAAAAAGACTGATTCTTTGCTCTGTTGTTTCACTCCTGAACCTGAGACTGACTACAACGGAGTATAAAGCAGAACTTCCTATCACGAAAAATCACCAATAAAAGGTTTCTAACCAAATACTACACAAACGGACATTGACGAAATTGGAGAAAAATGACCAACATTGGCTGCCAAGATTAGAGCTATCTGTCGTTGCACGCAGCTACTGTTGTTAGCAGTGGACACTAATAGAATATAGTAGCACTTTCTACAGTCTTAAATCACAGATAAAGGCTTTTAAACCAAATAATACATGACCAGAAATGTTTTAGGAGTAATGTGTGTGTGAATTGGGAAGAATTTAACAACACTGGCAGCCAAGATGAAATATTTTACTGCCGTTAACATGCAGCTACAGTACATGCAACAATGTTAACAGCCGAGAATAGTAAAAAAAATAAAATAAAAAATAAAAACTGCTGAAACCGGAGTGTTCAGAACAGTTGGAAATCTGAAGGTTTTAGCTGACAGGGATTTCTCTGAAATACATTTACCTCATTATTTTAGGTTTGGGCCATGTTGAACATGAAAATCCAAGATTAGGACATTATAGATGTGACAGGAAATATGGAAAAGTACAATTAGTTCCACTTTAAGCCAGTATAAGTACAGTTTATATAAGTTTAGTTTTGCAAGCTCCTATGTACTACAGAGTTATCCTATCATTCTGCATCACAACTGACTTGAAGATGGCAGTCAACAGAAAGTAGAGCTCCACTTCTCTTCTGATTCAGTCAGGAAAAATGATGATTCCAGACTGAAAGCTTGATGTTAAAAGATTTTTGTACATGTACGGAACTCCTCTAAACTCTACTACATGACATTTCTTTCAACAAGAAAGTGGTCCAAACCGGTTATCATGGAACTGGACCCTCCGAAACCTTTGCCAAATGTCCTTCCAGTCTTCTTTGATACCATCAAGGAAAACCAAACTAAAAGTAATCCTTTAGAATGACTTTTTTTGTTGTTGCTATAAGCAGTTCACTACAAATCCTCTTACAAGTGTAGTTGTCATGTTTTTCTGTTTTGTCTGTGTGCTGTGTTTTTGTCTGCATTTCATGGCTTACACACACTAAAAGCCCGAAACAAAAGAAACAGAGATTATATTCATTTTTTCCCCTCATTTTTTTAATTCTTTGAAGTCCTTGTTTTTTTTTGTTTACATCACCATCCGTGGGATTTGACACTTTATCCATAATGAGCAAGCATCCCAGAAACCCCACAGCCACCAAGACAAATACCATCACACAGTTTCACTTTCACAAGGGGGAAAGGCTTACAGAGGGGGTGGGGGGGGGGGACGAGAGGGTTCAGGGGGCAAGGAGGTGTTCAACAGCATCAACAACCTCAGAACGGAAGGAAGCTCCTCTCAGCCTGCAGCACATAGCGTACATACATATCACTCATATATCATTAGCATAATATGGCATAGAAAAAGCATTCAAGCTGACAAGAGCATTAAAAGGAGTACAAGTGTGTGTTTTAGTGTGTATACATCGAGGAGGCATGGACACGGCGAGGATGTCAGCGTTGAAAGCTGTTTTTTTAATGTCCAAGTCAATTCTTCAGGCATGGTTGCTGCATCACAGCAACGGCTGTTTGATGCGTGTGTGTGTGTGTGTGTGTCTTCTATAGTCTGTTGTGTGCTGTCAACTAATAACTCTTTTTAAGCAGCAGGGGGTTCTGGATTCCTCGCAATTTAGCACAGGATTTTGTAGAAATGGTGCAGAGTTGTCACAGAATAATTATAAAAGTGTGTGTGTGTGTGTGTGTGCACGCGCCAATAGCACCAGGTCAGGAAGGGTTGCTATTAGCAACCTCCAATCTGACAAGCGTTGCCATGACAAACAAAAAAGCAGAACCCTGTGAGAGTGGAGAGGTCTGTCGCCTCGGCAACAGCCAGAAACAACGAAAGAGCCAGAGAGGGAGGGAGGGGAAGAATGAAAGAAAGAGAGAGAGAGTGAGAGGGGAATGAAAGGAAGAGAAAGGCGGATAAAGACAAACTGAAAGGAAGGAGTGACATGGAAAATACTAAAATACAAGGAGCAAACGGTCTCACGAGAGCTACGCTTGCTGCCAATTAGTATTCGTGTTTAGTATTTCACCGCTCATCTCTTCTACCACATACTTTCCCACCTGAAGTAACAGGAGGGAGTCATACAGTGTAGAGGGTGTCTATAAAAAGAGAGGGCTACAAGTATCAATGCAATGTTCATTAGGATGGTTTAAAAAAAAAAAGGAAAAAGAGGCAACCGAAGGCCACTGTGAAAGGAAGAAACACTCGTCAGACACACAGGGTCAAATTCCCCACTGCTTTGTGTGATGTGCACAAGTTGCCGTGGAGATGGAGTTTCCATTTCACATTCCTATCTTGTCTCATCTTTGAATGTTTCAGAAAAATGTCATTCCCCCTGCTTTTGGATTCTTAAATACATACACGCTGACAGACTTCTATATGCTTCCAGTTAGACCAGAGGAGACCAAAAAACTGGGGTTTGAAATCCCAGACAGAGGTGATGTCGTCTGTATGAATCTATATTATATGTACTGTATGTGTGAGGGAGTCAGGGGCCAGTTAAATAAGCTTAAATGCACAGCTAACTAAAGCTAACGCTAGCTCTTATGTGCTGCTACAGCAACAAGTAAGTTTTCTGTGTTAACATGAATGCAGGATGGTCTACATTAGACTAGTCTAAATAATTAAAGACCAGTTTAAAGCATAGACTAGTACTGGTCCTTATGTCAGGGTGAGCTTGTTGCTCCGTGTTGAGTCATGGGGAAGAAAAAGGCTGCAGAAAGATGTCTGGTGGCCAAGACCTCGTTGACATAACAACTAACAAAAGAAATCAGTTGCTTGGCTTAATGAAAACCAGATCATGCAAAAAAAAGAAAAAGAAAAAAAAGGAGGTATGAGTGCTCAGCACAGCCCGGAGCAATATCACGTCAACAACAGTAAGGAGTGCTGTACAGGAACCTGCTGTGCGTGTCCCATCCATCACATCAACACTGCACACTAGTCAGAAATACATTATCTCATGTCTACTTTCAAGCGTAAATCAATAGTGCTGAGCCCTTAGGCACCTAGTTACAGAATGACACTAAAAAGCAGTTTGACAACAAGTTTAAAAACTCTAAAACATTAGAACATTTTTAAGATAATCGAGTATTTTCCGTCTTTACAGGGGCGCTACCGGCAGAATAGGCCCTATGAAAGCGCAAAATCTGGCACCTTTGAATCGGTTTATCCTGGCTATTTTACATCTTCCTCTTTTTTTTTTTATCTTACATCATTCACTTACCTCAATAAGAATAACAAAACAAGCACAAACCAAACTATCAGTACAACTTCTGTGGGTTCAGGCACATAAGGAGTAGAAAAGAAATAGGGATTTTGATGAGTATAAAACAGTCACATTTGGAGGAGGAGAAACATTCTGTAAGTAAATGCACTGGTTGGTAATGGGACGGTTATCAGTTAACAGATGTCAATCGAAAACCTTTATGGACCTTTATGATTCACAGGAATGCAAACAAGACCGGAAAATATGTAGCTGCAGAGTGAATGGCACCTTCCCTGCACCTCTCTAATAGGACGGCATTTAGAGACCGTAAGGCAAGGAAAGGGTGAGTTTGAAGTGACTTTCTCTTTCCTCCCTAGATCTTTCCTTCAACTCTCCCACTTAACAATGGCCTATCACTCAGAGATGAGGCATTACACTCTATTTACTACCTGCCAAAGCTCTAAGGGAGCTGCCAAATATGGAATATGGTTTTCAACTTATGTACTTTAGCAAAGCCACAGGTGGGAAAACAAGATGAGAGGCAGTCTAAAACCCTAATAAAAGACTGCAGTGTTTTTCCATTTTTCAAACCTTAAGGCCGTCCTCATGGCAAATAATCAATTGTATATTGATTACAGCAGTGTGTGACGGAAGGCGATGCACTGGAAAGTGAAGCAGTTGAAATGCAACACAATGCAAATCACAGACAGCTTGAAAGAAGTGTTCTATTCTTGTCAGCTACATAAACTAACACAGTTCAATTTCAAGCAACCTACAAATTGGCCTTTTAAGAAAAGCAAGAAAAGAAGGTAACAATATTGGTTTTGTACCCATGCGCCATTTAAACTACTCCCCAAAATAAAAAGGAAGAATGGAAATGCAATAGGCATCCTGCATGAAAAATGTTCCTCTTCTCTTAACTGTGTTAATTCAATTTAGTCCCACTTGATCCCTCTATTAAAACAACAGTAAAACAAACATCAAAAGGATACATGGCAGGGAGAAAGTACGGTATAAAAAAAAAAATAATGCAGTCAAAAGTGCTCAAATAAGGAGTGTTTTCATTTTTTTTCTTTTTTTTATCATATGAGGCAGACCCTTTTTTTCTTTTTTTCTAACTGTGTCCTCTAGGATGGGGTTTTGGGGAGGAGGAGAGTGGGAAGGTGAAAGGCGGCGAAGGAGGAGGTGAAAGACGGAGAGAGATGGATGACCCGGTCAGGTGCTGCGAAGGGTTTCGGCTCCTGGTGTGGTGACGTGGTTTCTCCACCCTTCAGCTCCTGTTGGCCGGCCACCCTCCGATCTTTGTTTCCTCCCTGGCGGCCGAGGGCGGAGCTCTAACCCAGGCTGGTGATGTTGGCCCTGCCGCCTGGCGGCGCCACGATACGCTGGGTGTTGCGACGAGGAATGTTGTCGTCAACCTGAGCCCCTGTCAGATCAAAAGGAACGTTGGCTTTGCAAGGTTGTGGTGATACTTGGGCTGAGTTCCAAGTCGCATACTTTTTCTTTTTTACTTTTAGGATGTACTGCAGCTGCCCCTTACAAAGTATGTACTGTTATGCATACAATTGGGACATATTACTTTTTCATATCATTCAATTCTCAATGTACAGTATGGTCCAAATGTTAAACACTATTCATTATAAAAAAGTAGATAATATTATTTATGTTTTCATACAACTGAACTACCATTGGACTACTACTACTAGCTGCAATACTTTTAGCTAACTATTTCTACCATTTATTCATTACTTTAACTAGGGCTGAGTATCATTCAAAAATATTTTGGATACAAGTTCCTAAACTATGCTTTTTTCAATACCAATTTTATAGAAAGAAGAAATTACATTAGACATTACAGCACAAACCTTGTATTTATTGTTCAGCTCCTACTCTCTGTGTAATGTAGTGTTTTTCCTGCGTGGTCTCTAAGATGTATAACAGCCAATCACCAGCATTATTAGATCTTGGTAGAAGCATGTTGTATGCTTATTGGCTCACTGACTTTGATGAGATTTACTCCTTTAAAATTAAATTGGGTATTAAATGACGAGGCATTTTTCAATGTACTGAATCCAGTACCCAGCCCTACTTTTAGCTACCTGTTTACACTTCGGTGTTCAGGTGTTATAGCTGATATCTTCTTTAATAATCACTGATTTAATTTTATTTTTTTAATTGAATTAAGCTGCTCCACAATCTTTTTGCGTACACCCTGGCAACAGCAGAAGTACCTCCAGGGGGAGTCACTGGGATAGACAAGGAACATGTTACAATGACTTCTATCAGCAGCAGCTCAGCTTTTACAGATTCTTTTTTTACACAAATACCCTAATATAATCATATACCCCGGTCAGAAAGCTATTAAAAAACAGGTCAAGCCTCTGTGAGATGGGGCATGCCTTGGCGGAGGTCTGCGCTCTCCGAGTGCCCTTGTAATTACTCTTTGTATTAATAATAACAACTTTCCCAGAGTCTCAAAAAGCATTTCCGTTTTGTGTTTGTCTCAATATATTGTCTTGTGACCAAACAGGCAGGGAAAGAGACAGTAACACACATGGAGTATGCACAGCTTTCAACAGAATAAATGGGTGCCATCTTGGAGTCCGGTATTCAGGTACTGGATGAATATAAATAATCCGTTGTTAAAAACGGTTTGACTTTGAAGTCACATTGTTGACCACTTCACCTAAGTTTGAACTCTGATTGCATTTCATGGGCAAATGGATTGAATTTGGTGCAAAATTTCACTCAGAAATGCAAGTGTGATCGAGCCCTGTGGGCTTATTTCATGAATGCTGCGCTTTATGTATCCGCGTCCAGCTCAAAGACATGCTGAAGGGTGACCTTAGCTCAACTTATGGATGTCTATGGCATCGAGAAGCAGCACTAAAGCGTAGAAACATGCACCTTCTCCAATGCTGAAGATTTCATGCTTTGCACGACTGTTGTGTCAAGTAGTCAAATGCAATTGGGGGCAAATGAGGTTTGTCATTTCCTCGTGTTTTTACAAATACATGAATTGCAACCTGTAGTTTATCAATGTAAAAGTGTATTTGTCTGTTGAGAGGACCTGTTACGTGATTCCACAAATTATCCAATAATCAACAATAATAAAAGTTCCCTGTTCAGCAGACGTTCCCACTGCATGCAGAGAGATTAAATAGGCCTCAATGAGATTACTTAATTATGTGTATAAAAGGCAGAGAATTCATTTAATGTATCTTCAGAATCAAGTATTGTAGTCCCAACCCCATTGTAGTAGTCTATATCCGCGACGTTCCACTTCCAGGATTGTCTTTTTACTGACGTCCGTTACCTTCCGCTTTCTTTGAGTTAGAATTTTAAACTCTGACCGCTTTATAAGGACTATGGTTAACTGCTCCTCAGATGTCTGCAGGGTAAATCTAGCAGGGTACAGCTAGCTAGACTATCTGTCCAATCTGAGTTTTCACGACTAAAACAACTTTTGAATTTACACATTCCCACCAGAACAAGTTCCTTCCTGAGGCTATTTCACAGCGGCACCATGCGGAGCTTAGCGCCGCACATGACTACTGTGATTGGTTTAAAGAAATACCAATAAACCAGAGCAGGTTTGTCTCCCATCCCGGAATGCTGTGTGGACTAGCCAGACTCTCTGGAGTGTGGATGGTCTTGCAAAGTGAGACTAAAGGAGTAGTAACAATGATTATGGACTAA
Source organism: Percina caprodes (assembly GCA_013375575.1). Taxonomy (NCBI): domain Eukaryota; kingdom Metazoa; phylum Chordata; class Actinopteri; order Perciformes; family Percidae; genus Percina; species Percina caprodes. The sequence goes on from JABXJD010000068.1 coordinate 1,579,851, forward strand.
TGTCTGCACTGACCAGATAGGCTGAAACCAGACTGGTGCAGGTTACGGACGGGCTGGTTGGGTTGCTTGGCGGGTGAGGTCTTGGCAGAGGAGGCAGGGGTCATGGTTTTTGGGGTGACTGAAACAGACACCTCGCAGACCGGGCCGTCATACAGTCCTCTGGGTACACCCCTCAGCTCAGCCAGCTGCATTAAGAAAAGAAAAAAAGAAACAGACACAATCATCATGGCAGCGAAAACGAACAAAGGTAGGCAGGTTTCGGACACATCTGCAACACGTTGTGTCATCCCTCCAGCTTTCCACAAAAATCAATCAATCATTAGAGAAAAGGTTTGGGTTTGTGGAGGCTTCCTCCAACAGCAACTTCACTAGACAAAGTTCGTACAAAGTTGAAAAGTGGCAGTATAATGTATTGCCAATATCTAATCAGCTAAATGATTACACAGACACTAGCAGACAAAAAGCGGTATGGTACCCTGCTGCGAGCTTTTATCCTCTTGTAGACGTAGTCCGGGAAAGGTTTGCGGGCCACGTAGCGTCCCGAGCCCTCAGTGGCGTGGAGGTTCCCTTCCTCCAGGACGATCTTGCCCTGGCTGATCACCACCAGAGGCCCGCCGCGCACCTCTGTGCCTTCAAAGATGTTGTACTCCACAGTCTGTAGAGGAGAGCAATGATATAAAAGTAATTGAGAAGGAAGGCTGAATAGTGTGTCAATAACATTTCAATTCCAACATCCAAAACATATCCAGACAAATACACGCAATTGTAAATATCATTTCATGATGAACCTTGGGTTTATTATTCAACTCAGGTAGAGCTGGGCGAAAATCAAATATCACAATATTTTTGGCCAGATACATCAATGTTGATATTCCGCCAAATAGTAGGGTTGACTATTGGTGCTTTTCCAAAATATATATAGAGAGTTTTGATAAATAATTACCAATAATATGGATACAATGACAATGAAAGTGGGTAAAAAAAAAATAAAACAGCTAGTAAGTCTATTAAGTTTAGAAAATGACCACTTTACTGTAATGTAGCCTTTAAAACCAGGAAGACAACACTTGTCATATCACAATATTACATTATCCAAAATATAAGACAATATCTAGCCTGATGTCAATATAATATTAATATATTGCCCAGGACTGACCTCAGGTACACATTTCTGTTTCTGATTCCCATCTCCAGCTGTAAACTCACTCAAGTTTAGTACCTTATTTATTTTATTTCCGGTTTATTTATCAGGGACAATGCACACTAATAATACACTACCGGTCAAAAGCTTAGGGTCATTTAAAAATGTCCATTCCACTCCATTATAGACAGAATACCAGCTGATCTGAGTGGGTGGCTGATCTTTAATGCAACATCTACATTGCCCATTATCAGAAACCATTCATCCAATGTTCCAAAGGCACATTCTGTTTACTAATCTGATATCATATTAAAAACTAACTAGAAAAACTGGAGAAGCCTTTTGCAATTATGTAAGCACATAATGTAATCTGAACTGCTTCCTGGTTAAAAAAACAATGCAACTGATCTCAGCTGGTATTCTGTCTAATGGAAATTGAGTGACCGGTAGTGTACATAAAAGTAAATGTGCCAGAATTAGCCTGGAGGCTATGTTAGACCTGCAGTCCCTGGACTGGTGAAAAGAGAACACCCTAAATGCAGCACAACCTCATCAATTAGCAATTATTCTAAGCTGCCTTCACACTAACTCAGGACTGGCGATGATAAGCGCAGGGCTGTGTGTGGAAGTGATCCTTAAATGACGCATTTGTGTCTCCCATGATGCTAGCATTTAGCCATTCTGCTAGTATGCCAGGTCTTACGAGTGATTGTCTATCAGCATCAACAGATTTAAAAAACACATTTACTTTCAATAAGTAACCAGGATGCAAGGCCTAATATTACGGTGCGTTTAATACTGGTGAACAAGGCCAAACTGACAACACGTGAAACATAACGTTGTGTTTTTACGTGATTAGCCACCCTCGGACGCAACGTTGCATTTCTTCAAAAGTTGATTTTCTTTTAGTTGAACTTTTCGTCAAATGGCCCCTGCATTTTTTTTCTGGCATCCCCTGCAACCCCCGCCTGCCGCCTGAGCAAACTACCCACATTCAAATGAATGGAATGTCTGAACCTTTATTTGGTGGGACTGCAGCCTAAGTGAGTCAGAGTTTTGTGTTCAAACAAATGTCTCACATAGAAGAAATCTCATGTCAAGTGTGTTCACACATCACAATTCATGTAGCTTTCCTGATTGATGTTTTATAGTCACAGTGGGTGGCAGCCCTGCTGCATAACAGCAGTGAGTTGGAAAAGGAGGACAACACAGAACAGAAAACAAAACAGCTCTGAATTCTGACACAGAGTGCCTGATTATGGTTTTAATATTCCTTTTGTTGTTAAAAGAAACTTTATTCTCTTAGCTGGATTTTTGTGAGCATGCCAGAAATGTTCTCATTCTACCCCATTGTCCCAGTGGTGGGACCGATAGGGGAGAATGGTAATACTTAATTGAGGCTTACGTAAACTGATTTGTGTACCCCTGTGGACATTTGAATTAGAGCTGTAATCGGGCCTTAAAAGTTAGGCCCGACAAGGCCCGAGCCCGACAAGTACATTTTTATTGACAGCTTTTTAAAAGCCCGAACCCGTTACGGCCCGACATTATTCAAATGTGAGCACGCACACAGCTCTTTTGCCTTTTGTCAAGAATGAGTAATTTATACTTAACCCACTGGCTCATTATTCTGATTCCACACCTCAAACTTTGCTTTCTTTGTCGGTGCAACCAAAACGTCCAGCCTCCGTTTCACCTCTTCTGCATCCATTTTTGCTCTAATTGAAACTCATCACCTGACCGCTCATTTACCGCGCAACCCGGAGCGCAAGCTCGAGCCCGGCCCAAGCCTGTGTAAAATGATAGAAATGATGACCGAACCGGTCAGGTATCTCTGGATTTTAAAGGCAAAATCAGTTGTCAAACTTGGTTGTGAGCCTTTATAATTTGTTGTTACAGATGTCCAGGAAACATAAATGCATCAAAGTTTTGATGTACATTCTACTGCACTTAGAGGCTGTAAAGCCTTCACTAAGTAGTTGCTTGGTTTATTGATTAAAACTTCTGTAAATGATTCTGGTTCTACTTTATCAATTTCTGCCCGATTAATATATTGGTGACACGGCTGTTCTAAGCCTGCCAGTTCCACTAAAAGCCTCACAGATTTCTATCATTAGCTGGATTACTGTTAAAATGCATTTCAGTGAACCTAAAGTCTACATAAATACAATCAAATAGTCCGGGGATCTTAAAAAAAAAAGGAGAAATATGCAATCCATATATATTTGAAGTTAATAAAATACTTTCAGAATCAGATAAATGCAAGCAGCATTTTTGGTTGGAGTTTTCCACTCAGTTAATCATATAATGATGGTGCACTCTCACTGAACACATTGCATCATCCATGACATGGCAATGTAGATATGACATTGTAGTTAGTGTTTTTAGATTCAAGGCAGGTTGAAGCTCGACAGCTGTGCTCCAGTGATGTCATACTACAGCTGCTTGTACCTCAAACTACCAATGCAGATACATCAAATCCCCCCCATTAATACCTCCAAAATTAACAGAGACACAATGTTCTCCAGCTGATTTCCTACCATCATAATTATAATAACATCATGCTGTATCTGGGAATGCTGCCGTGTTAATTCACAGATTTATGAAAATCTCAGTTTTTCTCTGGAAAATCAGAAAAAAAACAAAGCGATGTTGATAAACTTCCAGTTTGTGTTCACACATAATGCCAGCATGTAAAATTGCCAGAATGTTTATGGATTAAAGTGCACTTGTGAAAGGAGCTTAACTGATTTATCTTGCACAGAGTTGAAAGTGTTCCCTCTGGTTTCTAATGCTAATAAAAAAGAGCAAAGCTAATCGTTGGGGGATGTGGCAGAGAGAGGCCTCAGTTCTCAGGCCAGAGGAGGAAGAAGAAGAAAAAGAAGCGGGGTAGTCTGAGTGATTCGGGTGTTTGGGTGTGTGTGGACAGGGAGGTGGGGGTGACGAATTTGGAAGATGTATGACTGCTCTCTCCTAAAAGCTACTGGAGCTGAGGTCATGGCAATCTGGTGGACTCTTAAAACCTGAAATGAGATCACCAGTAGGCTGGGCTATCGTGTGACACACACACACACACACTTAATGAGCAGTTTCTCCCATGAACATTAGTCATTTTTCTGACCAAGCGGAATAAAAAGAAACCAAAGAACATGAAGGGATTAAGCAAACAGAGTTCAAGAACATACACAGCAATAGTCTCTGTGACATACATACACATATGCAAACATATATGCACACACAAGCTAACAATCAGAAATGATATGTTCCAGTTCTCTGCAAATTTTAAGGATGACATCACTCCCTTGACGCTGTGTGAGGCCCACACCCTGAACTGTTCAACAGTCAGATGGCCATACAACAAGAAGTGGACTAATAAACCAGTTGCTCTGGCTGTCATCAATTACATTAGCTGAATTATTATCATTAATCCTCATCACATAGTAGCATATTTTTGTATGAATAAATAAATTGTGTTTTTGTATGAAATTAAGATGTGTATCATGTAAAATCACTACCTTGCTGCTTACTTTAAAACCTCTTTTCTTTTAAAAAGAGTAATGTTACCTTCCATGTTTACACTATGACAAAAGTATGTGGACACCACTGTTTAGAGATTTTTGTACCTTGTGGTCTGGGGCTGTTATTGATGCTTTGGGTCCCTTTGTTTCACACACAATGATTTTTTTTTAAATAGTGTGATTAAAACTTGCAGTTTGAGGCTTAACTCTCATCAAGATGCAAATATTATCAGTTAAGAAGTTGAGTGAAGTTGGTACCGAGTTGTGGCTCTTGGCTGAGATGATCTTCGTGACGTCTGGGTCCCACAGCACCAGGTCGGCGTCTGAACCAACAGCAATGCGGCCCTTGCGCGGGTACAGGTTGAAGATCTTGGCGGCGTTGGTGCTTGTCACTGCCACAAACTGGTTTTCGTCCATCTTACCGGTCACCTAAAATGAATCAGAGCTAGAATTAAGAATAGTACAGGGGTTACTTTCCTACTTTAGTTTGGACTCACTTGTCTTGGATCTTCTGTGCCTTTCCTTTTCTTGCTCAGTGTGAAATATTGTGTGTTTTACAGTTACAATAATTTGCTTAGCCAACAAAATTCTAAATGCATGTCACATTTAATCAAAGCTAAATGTATTTCAAAGCTAAATGCTAGCTAAGAAAGCATTTAGTCTAAGCTAAATGATAATGTAGGATTATAACAACTTTAAAAGTACACATGTACTACCAAAAAGAGTTCCTTCCCAAAGCTTATTTTGCAGTGTCTCCTTGCGGAGCTAAGTGCCGCCCATGATGATTCTGATTGGTTTAAAGAAATGCCAATAAACCAGAGCCGTTTTTTTCTTCCATCCCGGAATGCTGTGTGGGCTACCCAGACCTTCCTCCACTGCATGTGGAGGATGGTCTGGCACAGCGAGACTACATAATGTATAATGTGGTAGAGAAATGTATCCATATTTCCCATCCCTAGCTCACCTAATGCTTCATTTGATAAATAGACGTACCACACACTTGTCCCAGATGATAGACATTCTCTCCTCAGTACCGTTGACGCCTTCAGGAATCAAGCTGAAGTCGTCTTTGCCCACAGCACGCTGGGAAGTGTTGAAGGGACAGTGTGCACTTCCTGTCACCTGCAGGTCACCACTATATAGATGATCAAGGTGTAGAAAGAAGAAGGATAGAGAGTGATGTTGTGCTCATTGTAGAGAAAATAAAGACGTAATATTCTGGCATTAGGATATTTTTTGCTCTATGTCCAATTTAAATGTCTGGATCATCTCTTACCAGGAGAGCAGGGAGTTGAGATAGTCTGGTGTGGTTGGGTCTGGGCTCAGAGCAGGGGAGGTGACGTAGGCAGCTGCCTTGGCCCAGTTCTTGCTCCAATAGTGAGAACCGTCTGTTCCCAGGCTTGCAGTGATTGGCTCTCCGTAGACCACAGTGCCTGAAAGTCCAATCACAATCGTAACCCTAGATAAGAATGTGGTTCCTTGTGGTTGTGGGTGGGCCGTTACTGATGGTTTGGGTAAAATGATTTTTAGAATATATTGTGATTTGAACTTTACGGCAGTTTGCGAAAGAGCCTTTCCTGTTTCAACATAAACAATTCCCCTGTGTACAAAGCCAGGTCCATAAAGACATTTTTGTCTGTAATTGAGTGCTTTTTTGTTGATTTCTGTTCAAAACCAGTCAGTGTCAATCTGAAAAAAGTTCTTTTCTAATGGTAAAATTTGACAAGATGGATATTTTTTCATTTGAGATGAAAAGTCCTGACTCTTATTGAAATGTAAATATTATCAGTTATGAAGTTATGAGAGAAGTTGGTACCGACGTCTGTGCCTGAAAGTCCAATCCCAATTATAACACCAGATAACTACAGTACACTACAGGACAATGCATTGTCATGTTGAGCTTTGCAATGTTCCCTGTTTGTACATGCTTGTGTCTGTTTTACAGTCTGTTTTCTGTTAAACCTCCTGCATGAATACACTTGATTGGAACTGAGCATATACAGTAATGTTCAGTCATTTGGTGTTTTCTCATCCATAACCTAAATAGAATTGTGGAAACCCACAATTGAACTATGTATGTCCGTGTTAGTTGGGTAGAATGAGGTTTTCTTTCAAGTCTCAGCTTTGTAGATTCAGAACAAGAGACATTCAAATGCTAACAAATTGCAGGAAATGTTGATTTAATTAGCGCAAGATGACCTGTATATTAGAGACTCACCCTTCTTTCTGGCCTGGGCGATGACATCAGCAGCACTCTTGCTCATCACCTTGGTGACATAGAGAGGGCAGTTGGTCTGATTGGCCACAGTCACCGAGCGGTTTACAGCCTCCGCCTCCACCTGGAGAAGACAAGGGATGATAGAAAGCAGAGGGATGGCATTAGTTTGACCGCATTTCTTCTTTATGCTTTTCTCACCACATGTCCATCATTTATGTTATTTCCTACTATTATTACCTCCACACATATGCATTAGTTGTTTTGGACCGCAATGAATTCCTTATATGCTTTTATGCTTGGCCTTCTCATCACATACTCTTCACCATGCTTAGAGATAGGCATGGGATACTTTCTATAAAATCATCTCTCAATGCAAATCAAACCAGGTATTAGTCTAACTGAAATAAAACCATGCCTATCTCTAAGCATGGTGAAGAGTATGTGATGATGTGGGGCTATTTTAATTCTAAAGGCCACTTTATCATGCATAATATCCTGAATCCATAACTAATAATATATGGGAATTTAACATAATGTATACTTATGACCTGTATTTTAAATAAGAACATTTATTTATTTACAATCATTCATTCACAAAGAAAATTGGTGTCAAAGGTTGGATTTTACCTCATTTTTAATTTAGGTATTAAAATAAATTTCCAAAACATGAAGGTGTATGTAAACTCACCAATATAATTATATATATAATTTCCAGATTTTATACAATCATAAGATTTCAAACTTTAGGGAAGGGGTTCTAAGTGATGCCATAAAAGCTAATAAGTCTCTCAGACATTTTATAGATACATTATACAGATAAAATAAGAAGACAAAAGACAATCAAAAGGGAAATACTCTTAACAGAGTAAGTTTATACTGAAATGGAATAGTGAAATAATTTTGGACAGTACGCTTATTTTCATTCTTGCCAAGAATCAAATGAGAAAATAAATACCACTCTCATCTCATCTATTAAATATGAGGCAACCAGCAGCTGGTTAGCTTAGCATGAAAATACCCTCCCCACATGTCATTTTACACTTTGGTTTTAGTACAGATTAAAAAACAGGCTATATTGTGTTATTTAATGAGCTTTAGAGGTGTTCGTAGGTGGATTTTACCAAGCTAGCCACCCCCTCCCATCTTTGTACTAAGCTACAGACAGTAGCTTCATATTTACGATACAGACATGAGTGGTTTAAATCTTCTCATCCACACTCTGCAAGACAGTCAAGAAGCGTTTTTCACTATTACTTTTGATTCGTTGACGCTTTAATGTCCTTAAGATGTGTTTTCCATCCATAGCAACAAAAACAAGGTAAAACACTTAAGAGAACCATTGCAGCTTTTTTTGATAAGTGAGATGGCAGGATTGTGACATTTCAATGACTAACAATAACAAAATGTTCCAAAAAGAGAGAACACTGTCCATTTTTCATCCCGTCTTCAATTGGATCATTTTGCCATTTTCTTCCCTTTTCTATTTTTTCCCTGAGGTTTTTAATAACCATTCCATGAATCATTAAGAAAATAGCAGTTTGGATTAAGATAAAGATTTGATTAATGAGAAATTGTTAAGTATTTAACCTTACTGTAACTTATTTGAAGTGTGTAATCACCACAGAGAGGGTCATGACCCCCTCCAATATATATGAAAAATGGAAATTTGGTTCATTATCAACTTCCTACAAAAGTTAAAAGCAATGTATTTTTCTAAATAATTTTTTGTCTGTCCCTGCATTAGGAAATAGATCAAAAATGGCATTTTAAAAAAAAAGGAGAAAAACAGAGGTTTTAGCAATAAATACAGCTGCCATAAGTCATACTTCCAATTTCATTCTCTACTTTGTTCCAACATCTGGATGTTCATGAGTAACAGCAATGATTTATTTAGCGGATGTGCTCTTATCAGTCATGCCTCTGGGGTTCCCACGGGAAACAGATGAAGGTGAATCTGAACAGGCAACGAGAGGTGGGAGAGGTCTAATCCCCTAAGCATGAAAAGGACTCCTGCAAATACAACTCAGAGATGAACTCACTTCCCAGAGTCAAAAGCTGCCTTTGGGAAGTTGGTCCAGCTTTTTACCTACTTTTAGTAGGACTAGTGTCCACAGTGCTGAAACATCTTACCTCCTCAGGACGGCTCAACGTGTGTCCCTCAGGCCCCGTGATCCCCTGCTCCAGGATCCTGTGCTGCTCCTAAACCACACACAAACAAACACACACACATTTGATGCCAATTCCACAAAAGAAAACATCCAGCAGAAAATCATTTGTCTATTAACATGGGATCTCGGCTCTTCTACTGGAATGAAATGTCGTACCTCAGCAATGATGTCTCCGTTCTCAGCGTGTACCTGGGCGATGGCTCCCAGATCGCGGATCACACTGAACACCTCGTACACCTGCAGCAAACAGGCAGACAGAAAGAGGTATACTCTGTGATGAGACTTGTTGTCTGTCAACACAAATCTTGAATTCTACTCTTTACTGTCCAGTATGACATTAAACTAAAGAAAACTTTGGACATCTGCCATGTTATGAATAAGTGACGTAGGAAAGGTTTTAAGTGTGCTTCTAGTCAGTGGGTTGTCTGACTGAATACTAGACTAGTTGGGAAAGACATGAGAGTGTGGCCCTTGGCTATTTCATGAGAAAGCATGTAAGGTGGTTACTTGACGGGGGTTGTTTTCTCTCATATTTTTACCAACTCTTTTTCTGAAGGACAAATACACAATATGTTGACTGTGTCTTCCTTTCATCTAAAAAGTTGTTTTTTTGTTAAAAATTCTGTTTTATCACCAAGAATCCAGCTAAACAAGTTTAACAGATGTTTTTGTCAAGCAAAAATGCTGTCACATAACTACACTGATGAATTGCTACTGGCGTTTATTTGCATTTTAAAAACCATCCACAGAATGAAACAGATTACTTTCATAACCATCTCTTTAACAGACTCCACTGTTCTTTGTCTCTGATTTAATTGTCCAACATTCAGATACGCTATTATTAACAATTTCAGAATGTATCAGCTCCAAGGCTGCAACTAACATTTATTTCTAATTCTTCTTCTCAAAAAAAAGTTTTGGATCCTAAAAGGTCTAAAAAATATAGTAAAAACAAAAACAGCCATTGCAATTTCATTGCACCATGGTGGCGTCTTCAATTAGCTTGTTTTGTTCGACCAAAAGTCCAAAACCCTCTACAATTTACAGTGATATGACAACACTGCAAAAGGGACACTGCAGATATACTGTAATAATCTGACCATTTATCAAAATAGATTCATTATATCACTTTACATGTGCTGCAATAATCAGATTAGAGCCCGACCGATATTTTTATCGGTGGGCGTTGTATAGTTTGTCCACCAGAAGGCGCTCACCAAGCCAATAAAGGGATTAAGCAAACAGCAAACATATATGCACACACAAGCTAACAATCAGAAATGATATGTTCCAGTTCTCTGCAAATTTTAAGGATGACATGGATTAAATAACGGAAAATCAACCAGACAATAATCATAACCCTCATCAATACTTTGTTGTTGAAATAAAGCATTGGACATTTGCAGACAGTACGTGAGTCTCTCACATTCGTTTTATTTATGAAGCCTCACAGACTGAAGAGCATGACATGTTGAGTGACTCATCATCACTTCCCGGCTGCCAAACACACAACATCAACAACAACAACAACAACAACAACGACGAGCTGCCAAAGTTTGACATGAGAGGTAAACTCATTCCTCACACAGGTGCAAAAACACCAAAACAGATGTGTTGCAAACCAGCTTTCAAGTGGGATTAATTTGTTTTAACCATGAGTCAGAAAGAGACTTGGACGGAGATGTAGCTTTCATTATCCATTCACTCTCCCAAGAGAAACACACAGACGGTGGGTATGAAAAGACGCCAAGACAAAATGATTCCCGCTGGAACTCTCTCTGTAGGATGGAGGCTGTGATATGACTTCTGTGTTATTACAATGTCAGGCTTATTGTTGGCTACAAATCTCTCAGCTGCCGGTTTGTTGTCAGACAAAAAACAGATACAGACGTATAATGTGGTGAACATCTTGGCAGACTGACAAAAAAAATATAAAATAAAAGTTTTTGTTTGACCATAATTGCTTTTCTGGCCGGGCTGTCAGTCTGCATGTCGACAACAGTAAACAAGTTCTGATTTAGTATTTTGGTTAAGCCAACTATTGCTTCTACAGTAAACAGCATCCTCTTTGTTTGTGTGCTGTCACGTCTCACATTCCCTGTGGGGTGGTAGTAGTTAGGGAGTTGGGTTGGGAACCGGAGGGTCGCCGGTTCAAGTCCCCATATGGACCAAAGTATGGTTGTGGACTCGTAGCTGGAGAGGTGCCAGTTCACCTCCTGGGCACTGCCAAGGTGCTCGTGAGCAAGGCACCGAACCCCCAACTGCTCGGTGTGCCTTTCCATGGGCAGCCCCCTCACTCTGACATCTCTCCATTTAGTGCATGTATTAGGTACTGAGCATGTGTGTGTAATTCAGGCCTGTGTGTAATGTGTGTAATAACAACAGAGTGTAAATTGTAATTTCCCCAGCGGGACTAATAAAGCATACATTATTATTATACATTACATTATTATTAACAGTGATGTCCATTAGTCTCGCTGTTATTAGGGCTTTTATGTGCAGCATCAAGTGTCATGTGTGTGGGAGAAGCTGCATTTTAATATCTCAATATTTTCAATTAGTTTTTTGTTATTTTGATCTTTTCAATTTCATTTTAGTTCATTTTACGACTGTTTGCTAGTTTAATTGGTTTAGTTCCACATTTTCAGAAAGGTGTTAGATTTTATTGGTTTTGTTTTAGCTTGCATTTGTTAGGTGTAATGTCTCAGAAGTCTGTAGCGACATATACATACAAAGCAGATGGCAGGAGAATGACCATGATGCTTCATTTTAGTCTTTGTGTTACTTTAGTGTCTGATGTGAAGCAATTATGGCACAGCACCATTTCATGTCAAGTCTGTTGTGATTTGATGTCACGAGAGTTAATGAAATTTATGCTGTCTCCTTTTTTTCCCAAGAGTGAAATATTATAGCTAAAAAAAAAATTGAAATTATTTAAGTTCTTTTTAATTTCTTATAAGATATTTAACCTAGTAGTATAGTTTTAGTTTATCTTTTTCCTTGAAGGTTTTAAGTTTAATTTACTAGAAAATATTTTCCCCTACTTATTTTGCTTTTTGCTTACTATAATAACCCTGGTCTCTATAAGGACAATCAGTGTCCTTGTTACCAGTAGAATACAGTGCCACAAAAAGGACAAACTCTCTCCCTCCAGGCTCCATCCAAATCTAAGATATTATATTTGATCTGTAATATAGTAGTTATCATTATCATATAAAATGTTGCAACCCAGTGAGAAAATGCATTCTTTCTAAGCAACACATGGCATGACAAAGAATGAAGTGATAAGGAGAAGAGAAGAAGGCCCACCTGAGCGTCCGTGAGCTGGAAAACATCCTTATAAGCCAGGTAGACCAGGAAAGAGTTGACCCCTGAAAACATTGAAATCCACCAGGGGAAGGGAAGATTAAAAAGACCACTATGATTGAGAAAGTCATAATAAGAGTCACTTGTGAACCCACTTAAACATATCACAATGAGCCAAAAGAGGACGCAATGGAAAACACATCCAGTTTACTAGAAAGGGTTGAGTATTTAGCATTTTACATTTCTTAAAAGAAGAAAAAGTGTAATATTCGGTTAACTGTGGTGTGTGGGGAACACTACATTACTCTCTTGACCTAATGCAAATTCTTCAAATGTTGTGTTGTTGAACACAAATGCTTTGGGCGGAGTCGTACCATGATCCTTGACCAGCGCCTCCATGTCTTCCTGGATGCCTTTGTGCCACTCGGTGATGTCGACATGCAGCGAGTAGTCGCAGCACGACTTGCTGTCGGCCCATTCACGCCACTGCTCGAAGGCCGTGATGAGGCTGACGCCAGGCTCGGGAACAACGTGGTCAACTGGACACACACACACACACACACACACACACACACACACACACACACACACACACACACACACACACACACACACACACACACACACACACACACACACACACACACACACACACACACACACACACACACACACACACACACACACACACACACACACACACACACACACACACACACACACACACACACACACACAGGTTAACGGAGCAACAGGAGCAGCTTGTACCAAAGAAAAACCCAGTGTCCGTCGCTTGGCCACATTTTGACTTTTGAAGTAGTACATTTAGCCAACAAAAGGTGACTAAGTTGCATTTTAATTAGGTTTAGGCACCAAAACAACTATTTAAGATTAGAAAAAGATTGTGGTGTGGGTTTAAACACTGGTCCCCTTAAGCAGTACACCGGGACACGAACACCTGATCCCTGGGTGAAAGCCAGTAGTAAGTAGTTGTAGTAACTTTTCCGCTCCCCTGCTGGAAAGCCCTGTGACTGGAAAGCACTTTTGACATGGCAATATTTAAATGTATTTTGTTTGCATAGAATTTAAGTTATTTATTGTATACTTTAGGAAACTTGCTTTTTACATCAAAACTATAGCATGTACAAGTTTTCAAACAATGTGTGCTTTAATGTCAATTGTTCTAAATATTCAATAAACCTTTAATAGTTGAGCATATTGTGCCCGGGTTGGTTCAGTGGTGGAGCGGGCTCACGTGTACTTCGAGGATTGTGACTCGGCGCGGATGTCCATGATTTGGGTCCGACTTGTGGCGATTTCCTGCATGTCTTCCCTCTCGCTCCCTTTTCTCAGGTAGCAGTCCTTTCAAAATTTGGGGGTGGAAAAGCCCCAAAAAACTGTTTTACTTTGTACGTAAACTATCAGGGGAAAACTAAATTATAATAATGGTTCATTAATCATATTGGTGGAAACATTTTCATTTAATGGGGATTTTAACTTCCAGCCCTAGATTTGAATGATTAGGATGTTGTGTCTACACCAAACCGAGACAGATGTAGTTCACACCTGGCCGCCAAATGTGTTCCAGATTTGTCTCGAGGGGCCGCCTGTTATCGACTGTACCAGATACACGACTCCTGTCTGTGTACAAACCAGAGCTTAAAATACAAACCATCATCGGCTCCAACTGCTCATGGGTTCCACCATCAAAGACAAACTCACAGTAAATGGGCTCAAGAGGTTTTTTCAGACAAGTATGAGAGAATATAATGTCTCACATCTGCTGACGTGTGATCCTTCAGCGTGGTTCATCCAATACATCTCTTGACAAGTCTTTGAAATAAATGATTTATTAATAAGAAGGCAGCTTTTTGTGTTGCTACACGTGGGTTGTGGTAGTCACTCAGTTCTATTCTAACATGTACAAGTAATTTCTTCTTTTTTTAAGATTATTTTTAGGCCTTTATTTATATAGGACTAATAACGACATGAAAGGAGAGAGAGGGGGAATGACATGCAGCAAAGGGCCACCGGGTGGAGTCGAACCTGCGCCCGCTGCGTTGATGAGTAAACCTCTATATATGGGCGCCTGCTTTACCAGTTGAGCTACCGAGGTTCACTATCCAAGTAATTTCAACATGAAATAGCCATCTAAAAAATCTTTTGAGTTCCCTTCCAAAGAGCACCTTCATTATTTGTTTGAACTTCTAAGCACTCCGGACCTTTTTCCTTTTCTAATCATTTGGCAAAATGTCAGAAAATACTTCAAAATGACCATCACAATTTCCCAGAGCTCAAGGTGACATCTTCAAATTGCTTCAGATAGCAGTTCAAAACCCAAACACGTTCAATTTACTGAAAATGTGTCATATTGGACAAGCTAAAACCAGTTGATGTTGGGCATTTTTCTTGACTTAAAGTGTTCATATTATGCTTTTTGATTTTTCCTCATTTCCTTTAATGTGTTATATATTGTTTTTGTGCATGTTATAGGTTTACAAAGTGAAAAAGCCCAAAGTCCCCCCTCCAAAAGGAACTTACCATCTCCAACAGAAAACCCTGATCACAAACTGCTCCAAACAGCTCTGTTGTAGTCTTTGTAACACGTTCTAATGCTCGCCTAGCTGCTATTGTGGCTCTGCTTCTGACTGGCTAGTAGTCCTAACCTTGCTCCTGCGCATGTGGGACTCCCAACAAAGATGGAACAGAAGTGAGATGTCTCACTCTGTAGCTAAAACAGAGAGCTCAACATGCAGGGTGAAAAGAGGAGCTGCAGCAATGTGCAGTACAACAAATAAATAGGGTTTTCTAAAAATTAAACCACATAAATCTATTCTGGTACAACCTCTAAATACAATTATGACCCTGAAAATGAGCATGATATTGGCATTTTAAGAACAACATAAATAATAAATCACTTATTAAAACTTAGTGTCACAAGTGCTTCCAGCTATATGTATACTCTATGTGAAACTTGAATCTTCATGTTCAGACTGGCAGCTCACATCTGATTTCTGGCATATCTAGACTGGATTCAGATCCAGTAAATTAAAGTCTGGACTCTAATCTGTGGTTTGAAATCTGATTCAAATCCAAATTAGTTTGTGTCTTGCATCTGAAACAATCTCTCCGTCACATTCCATTTCAGATGCAGCCACACATCTGTCCACTTGTGAGCTGCACTCCAGTGACATTCCAGTCACCAGGCTTTTCTGTGCTACGTCTCAGTTCCAGACCTGCCTGAGGCTGCAGCAGTCAGCGTTGTGCCCGAGGCGACGCGTCGTCTGGGAGTGTTTGTTCTACTGTGAGGGCGAGGAGAGGTCAGCTGCAGCGTCAGCACAAGGAGGGCCACAGCTTCAATTAACTTTCTTATCTTTTCACGTTACTTTGGCTTTTTTATCTTTACATTCTTGTGTCACTTTTAAATAACAAAAAAACTAAATGTACAGATAGTATATAGATAACAAATCATGGTAGCAGCTGTCGCCATGGTCCCGCTACACGTCCTTCGATGCCATGTTCATCCTGCTACGCTCTGCGGTGCCCTGCTACGTCCTGCTGTGCCTTGTAATGCCGCACAGTGCCCTGCTATGCCATGAACTACTACAAACTACTATTTTTGTGACTGTTATTGCCACTCTTCATTTTAACCCCAACCGGTCGTCAGACACCGCCTACCAAGAGCCTGGGTCTGTCCGAGGTTTCTTCCTAAAAGGAAGTTTTTCCTTGCCACTGTTGCATCGTTGCTTGCTCTAGAGGAAACTACTAGAACTGTTGGGTCCTTGTAAATTAGGGAGTGTGGTCTAGACCTACTCTATCTGTAAAGTGTCTCGAGATAACACTTGTTATGAATTGATACTATAAATAAAATTGAATTGAAATTGAATAACAGCAAGTAACAAATGAATAATATTCCATTAAAAATCCCTTTTTGTCTTACCAAATCTATTTAGGTTCCAGCTATTTTTAAGTATATAAAACAAGTAATACTGAGATTCTTGAGTTTTATCTCTTCGCTTGGTTGTCAACCTTTGAGTATTAACTTGAAACTGGGTCCAAATTGGATCTAACTTTCAGGACCAAACCTCAGCAACTGTTGCGTGAAATAGTACAGGGACATAACAAAAAAGGGGCATTGAATATGAATCCAAAGTAGAAAAAGAGGAATATTTAAAAAAGAAAACATCATTGAACAGGTCACCAGTTAAAAAGGTAACTACCATATTTTTCAACCCTGTTTTTGGTGCCGACCGCAGCGCTCCCGCTTAATACTGGACCAATGTCAAGGATTGTTGTTCCCATCAGTCACTTAGACACAAAAACATAGGAAAATAGGGTCAAAGGTAGTTACCCTTTAATATGCCAGTAGATGTTATGTTGTGGACTAATACTGATAATCCTGTATTAGGAGAATAATTTAGAGTTTCCAGCATGGCTTTGGACCGTAGAGGAAACCCAAACAAACCCAGGGAGAACAAGTGAATTGCACACTGGGAGGGAAAGCAACATGACTGCGATTTATATAAAATATATTTTTAGATCAAAATAGAACTGCAAGAATAAGAATAAATAAAAGAAAAGCATCCATGCAGTGAGTGTAAAATTAAAAATTAACTGACTTCTTGGCCCAGTGTGAACAGCAGTCAGCTTCTCGTGGCTGTGAGTCCTCAGAGCAGATGGACGCTTTTATATTTTGGCTCGGTCATGAACAGGCCTGGCACCCGTCCTGCTCCCATTAAGATATTTTCAATTAAAGCCAATCAGTGAATAATGAACCAGTGCAGGGGAAGTGGCGAAGGAAACTGATATATGAAGTCACGATGAATCTTTAATTTAATTAACAACCAGGAGGATCTTTCTGTTGAGTCACTTACTGATCATGGTGCTGCCTCCGGCCAGAGCAGCCTTGGTGCCCTGGTAGAAGTCATCAGCGGACACCATGCCTCGATCGGGCATCTGGAAACGCGTGTGCACGTCAATGCCACCCGGCATCAACATGCGGCCGTGGGCATCGATGGTTTTCACCCCGCCGGGCACAATGAGATTTTCCCCGATTTGTCTAAAGAAACGGACAAAAGAAATTAAAAATAATCCTAAACGGAATAGATAAAGACATAAGAAGCTGGGTCCAGACTAGTTTAATGATAGCCAGACAGATTCTTTTAAAAAAGGATGGAAGAATGAAGGGGTGCCGCCAATCCAGGAGTGGGCTTGTGAGATGGCTAGGGTGGCGGCATTTGAAAAAAAATGTCATACAAACGGTTTCTCAGATTGGATGTCTATACGGGAAAATCGGGTAAGTACCTGAGCTTTCTGGAGGGCTACTAGCTGGGCCGGATAAACCATTAGGGGAACTGGTCACTTGCACTTGATCACAGAGATCTGATTGAGTCTAGACTTTACGGCACCGTAGTTAAGTGAAAGTACGTCAAGCCACAGCACGTAATAGCAACTATTACAGCAAATATTACAAACTGGCATGTTTCAATTCATAACATTTACAGAGGGTTGGTTGGCGTTACGTTACAACACACTGCTTGCTTACACTGATCATTTTGAGTCTTGTTGACCAGGGCGCAGGACATTGTTAATCAGGCCCTGTCTCCTAGGAAGCTTTGTGCTGAGGAGAGACGTATGATGGGCTTATCGTGCTGCCATTTATACATATGTTTATTTGATTTATTGTTTGTCTATTTTATTACTATTTTGTTGAATGGTCTTGAATATTGCATATTGTTGTCAATATTGCATATTGAATATTGTTACTGTGTCATCTTTTTCTTGATTGTTGTCTGGGTGGGTGGCAGGGCCTGAAATTAACACCCGAACACCTGTCAAAGTGGGTGAATTTTGCAAATGGGGGGTAACACTGTAAATAATATTTAAATAATCTATAACTAAAAATTACACAAATTACAACTGTTTTAAATACATTATTTAATGAAAGATTAGCAACAAGACATCACAATAATATAGTAGTAACAGCAATTTCATTAAAACTAAATGAAAAACAAACAAAGAGGCTGTAAAGTGTTATGTGAAGACACATGCAGAGACGCATTCTAATGACAGTTGTTAACTGACATACTGAGAGATGTCCACTTATGATCAGATTACCCAAGATGCCTGTTAATGCAAGATCTGAGTGAAATTAATTTCAATTTGGTCTGTAAGGCCAAATGGCAGCATGTCCAAGCTGCAGACTGATGTACAGTTTCTAGTTTTACATTCTCACTATTACCATTTTTTGTAATTGCAATAAAAAAGAGGGACAAGTCTGATACATTTAGGACTTTGTAAACATGAAATCTGGGTTTTACTGAAGCTTGAGAAAAAAAAAAAAATAGTAAACTCACTTGATGACTCCGTCCTCCATATAGATGTCAGCACAGAAAGACTGGTCATCGTTCACGATCTTCCCTCCTTTGATCAGGAGACGATCACTCTGGAAAACAATAAAGATGATTAGTCGCTGCACATTCAAACACTACGTTAAATATTTCATCAGGAAAAGCTGGCGTAAAACTGTAGGAACAAGACACTGGTGTGGGGTGTTATAGACGCTTATAAAAATACGCTTCTAAGGGCGAGTTTCCTATTCGGTTGGATTGGAAAATGAATTAAGTGCATTTCACAAAAGACATTTTGGGAAATGGGACATAAAAGAGTGAATTGGCACTCACATCTAAGAATAAATACGCCAAACCTGCTGAATTTACATAGCAGCCTCTGCTTGGCCTCTTGAGGATGCATTCTGATAAGGAACCCATGGCTGTCCAATGTCTTTCAACTGATATTGGGTTTACACACACACACACACACACACACACACACACACACACACACACACACACACACACACACACACACACACACACACACACACACACACACACACACACACACACACACACACACACACACACACACACACACACACACACACACACACACACACACACACACACACACACACACACACACACACACACACACACACACACACACACACACACACACACACACAATATTAATCGGATGCATGGTTGAAGAAGGAAACAGGCGACAACACAGACAACAGAAAGCTGTGATGTTCAGATCAGAACTAGGCTTCTGTGCGGCTGTTTTAACAAAGACGCTCTTTATAATGTGATGGGGTGGGGGGGAGAAGAGATTGAGAAAATAAAACATGCAAAGGGAGGTAAGGTAAAGGGAGGTAAGGCATTGAATATAACCTGGGGTTGGATCTGGGGCAAGTCTGATTTTGTGTTCTTTACAAGTACAGTACATAACAAGTTGACATTTACCAAGTTTACCATTTTTATTTTGTTAAGGGATAAAGAAATTAAATGGTAATATAAATAAATACATTGGGATGACATTGAAGATGAATGAAATGAATCAATGTGTTTTTAGTTCTTTAGGTGTAACCTTTATGTATGTAATAATTTATATATCCATCTTTGGAAAGCAGTTTGTGTAAGTGATTTGTCAAGTGTGTGACAGTTAAACTTGTATTCATGTAACCTGGAAG
Organism: Percina caprodes; assembly: GCA_013375575.1. NCBI lineage: Eukaryota > Metazoa > Chordata > Actinopteri > Perciformes > Percidae > Percina > Percina caprodes. Next base: position 1,599,736 of record JABXJD010000068.1, read on the forward strand.
ACCCCCTAAAAAACTAATTATTGGTGGTAGGGAGTCTCAGAGAAAATGGTGACAAACGTTTGTAGCCTATTGGTTAGTAGGTGCAGCAGTCCAGTGGTGCACTTTGTCAGTGCAGCAACAGTAACTGTTCATCACTGCTCCCCTTTCTTTATTCTAGCTCCGCTTAAACAACAAAATGAGGGATAGAGCATTCACTGTTGCAACAATGAAGGCAGGAGTCTGCCTCCAGACACACCCCTCCGTCCTCTTCATCTGTTCGAGCTGTCACAGGAACGGACATGAGAGAACCAATCAGAGCACAGACTGTGTAATCAATCATCCATGCCTGCTGTTGTGCCACTTGTGTCTGTGAGGGAGAAGGGGGGGTGGGGGTCTGCCACCTCCACACCCCGCCCCCACCCCATCAAGTCACCCCACCGGCTCAGGTCCTGTGTCCAAAAAGGGAGTGGCAGTGCAGGTCACAAGGACTCCAGCACCCGCAGCTTACAAAGGCTGCTCTGTTCCTGCCGCTGGCCACAGCCCGGCCAGCAGCTCTGGCTCCAGACACAACTGCTGCTGCTCTGCAAATGCTTGCAGTCAGAGCCCCGCCCAGAATCTGGACATACACAGGCACTGTGGATTTTTTTTCTTTTATGCCACAGATATATCAAACCGAACACATCTTTGCACAAACAAGGAGCACCAGGAGCAGGTGGAATCAGTTTTTTTAAATAAATAGAAAAACATGCACAGGGGTTAAAGTGGGATCCAGCAGGTGGGGCAACGTTTCAAAACACTTTGTAAAATTGGTGCACAGCTTCGTTGATTCGTTGAGGCTTGATCTGTGGATTTGTCACGTAAATTGATAAATAAATAAATAAGTAGATATATCATAGGAACCAGTTTATGTTCAAACTTTGCCAAGTTAGATTGAGTTAGACTAAAAAAGCCAGTTATTTTATAAGAGAAAATGTTACTCTTTGAATATAAAATAGTTGCAGCCCTATCCACGTATAGTAGTAGTACTATATTGAGTGGTATAGTATTATTTTGTGGCATCTAGTTCATTATTGTGACAGCTTAGACATGAAAGGGGCAAGAGATGGGCAACAACATACAGGAAAGTACCACAGGTTGGAATCAAACCCGCAACCTCATATATTTGGTCCCCATAAACAAGGACTGAGCCCACAAACACACAGCTTTGCAGTTGTCATCTGAAAGGTGTGGCGAGTTGATGCTCTGACAGCGTTGATGGAACTAATGCGAATAGATCATGTGGTAACCTTCGATCTATGCTCTGGTGGAAGCGCCTGGCCTCGCTCCAGCCCAATGTTGGCCTCATCACGGCTGTCATCATCAGTGCTCACTGGAGTTTGCCAAGAGACTTTGGTTCTTAAGTCAACACTCATATTTTCACAGGCACAGAGGCAAAATGATCTTTTATTGATTTTTGATCCATAAAGAAGGGCTAATTTTTGGGTTACTTAGTGTTGGAAAGGCAGATGGTTTGTAAAACGTCTCACTAAAACAGGGCTTTTTATCTGAAAGGTTCAGATGCAGAACAAATTAGCAGAACAATTACTTGCCCTGAATCCAGACTGTATAATCCTCCGATTGTTTTGGAACTCACAGGGGTTGCAGTGAGAGTGTCTGATTGTACTGGCTCATAGCCAAACATGACAGTGACCTTTCCTTCATGGGAACCTCTCACAGCCTCACAAACAGGATGTGGACAAAGCTCAATGGGCTCACTGTTGCTGGATGTTTTCATTCCAGACCTCGCTAATGTAACTGTCATACCAGCTAAATGAAATGTGTCAATGAAGCATCAATGAAGAAACCGCTGCTTTGAAGATAATTGCTCAATGTTAAATTATGTATTGATTTTTTTTTTTTTTTTTTTAAAAGGCAATAAACTTTCTTTAAGCCCACATCCTGGTTCTTCTAAAACTAAGGGGTGTAGAAGCAAGGGGTGGGTGTGCATGACCACAAAGAAAAAATGTGGAGTGGAAATAAAAGCTGAATGAATTTGTTTTATGTAAGAACTAAAAAAAACAAGTCTGCTGCTTTCAAGCTAGCAAGGCTATTAAGATTCAGGTTAGCATTATTTATCTAGACATATAAACAGATGGCTCACAAACAGGTCCACAAAAGAGTTTTCTCTGCTTCACTTTTATCTTGATAAATAGAATTCAGTTTAACTTTTTGTTGCTAACTTTGTATGCTTGAAACATTTGCTGCTTTAAAGGAAGGTTGGAGGCAAAAGCATGATCTGTTCCACAGTAGCAGTCTGCCGCTAGCCTCCACCGGAAAGCAGACGCTAGTTTAGCTAACAGCTATTTCGGCTAACCACTAGCTGACAGCTTGATTCAGTCTAAAATAACGTTACTCAAACTAAACAGTGGGGAAAGCAGGCTACAGCTAAATTAAGACTTTACAGTAATAATAAAGACAAGTATTAAGTGATATTTATTTAAAATGAGCACAAGTAAAGTAGAACTGACGTAACAGTTTTGAGGGTCTTTTACATGCTGTCTCAGCTAGTGGTTAGCCAAGTTAGCTGTTGGCTAAACTATCCGGTGGAGGCTAACGGCAGACTGCTACTGCGGAACAGACTTTCTTTAACTGTCTATGGGGAAAGATTGTGCAGTGTTGTAAATCCCCGTTCATCGTGATATCATCTGCGCATGTGCAAACATCTTGCACATGCGCAGGACGGATCGTGCAGGCAGGACGGATTGTGTACCAACAGAACCACTGCTGTAGTCTTTAAAACTGCACTGATTGACTGTTTTGGCCACTTGGGGGCAGCACAACAAGCTCTGCACACTTAATGGCTAACATGCTAGCAAACAGTCGCGTAGCTACACATCCAGCAGACACGGAGCAACATTAGCATTCATTTAGAGATGTGTTTCAGGTGACCTGGCCGATATAATTCCAATGTTGGCTCTGCTTCTAGCGGTTTTACTCTCCACCAACTCCTGAACAGAATATTGAAAAGTTGTTGGCTGTAAAACCAAAACAATGATATCAAATCCCTCATTTCCACAGCAAGGTTTGGCACAGCTCATCTCAACTCGTTACTTCCAACATGTTTCCTTTTTTGGTTTTCCATTAGCAAAAGTTGTTGTGTTGTGGATCTGGCACTTTTTTTTTGGCAAAATCTCGTTTGAGGTTCCAAACAAGCTGAGCTGACACTAGAAGGTAAGATTAAAATAATGCACTGTTTCCTTGGATCAAGGAGGCAGCTGTTGCCATGGTCCCGCTACACGTTCTGCGATGCCATGTTACATCCTGCTACGCTCTGCAGTGCCCTGCTACGTCCTGCTGTGCCTTGTAATGCCGCACAGTGTCCTGCTATGCCATGAACTACTACAAACTACTATTTTTTGTGACTGTTATTGCCAGTCTTCATTTTAACCCCAACCGGTCGTCAGACACCGCCTACCAAGTGCCTGGGTCTGTCCGAGGTTTCTTCCTAAAAGGGAGTTTTTCCTGTGGTCTAGACCTACTCTATCTGTAAAGTGTCCCTAGATAACCCTTGTTATGAATTGATACTATAAATAAAATTGAAATTGAAATTGCATTGGTAAGAGAGAATCGTCACTTGAGTGACACGACACATCATGCACAAACACGCCATTTCTTAACCCTCATGTTGTCCTTGGGTCCAACTGACCTGTTTCCCTATATTCTTTTTAACTACCCAAAATAACATGATTGATTCCTTTGGAAAGTACAAATTTCAACTTCCATTAATTTGGGGGTGTCTTATTCAATTTTATAGCATTTGGAGAAAAAAAAAATTGAAGTGGTTTTAAAATTGTATTGAGTAAAAGTTGACATATTCCAGTCTGATTATCCATCAACATACATTCCTTTCATTTTAGTCTAAATAAATCCTAATTTCTGCTTTTCTAACTCAATCATTAGGTATAATTTCCTACAAATTAGGTTCATTGACCATAAATTCCAAAAATAACTGTAAAACAGCTAATAAGTTAGTGTTACGTAGTGTTGAAAACGTGAAAAAAGTGACAAACAGTAAAAAAAAAAAGCGTCAAAAGTGTTGAAAAAGGGACAAAAACGTAAGAAAGTTAAAAACATCGATAAAAAGCGTCAACAAAAGTGTTTATTATCAATTTTGACGGAAAGACAACACAAGGGTTAATAGCCAAGCTACCATGTGCACAAAATGACGCCGTAACATAGACAAAGTGCAGACCTTCCTCTGTTCGGTTGTCGATAAAAGGATTCACCGAGAATCGCGTTTTAGATGACAACAAGGCAGTTTTGCGCAGCATCGCTATGTATATCAACGGAGAAACCCGCCTACACCGTGGGAGTACTATCTGCAGTGGAAAAGAAATAGAGAAAAGAATCTGGTACCTAGTAACAAAACTGAGTTGAGTCAAGCTGAACCATGCTGTGAAAATGAGGTACTAGACACTCCGTTGACCTGAGGAGAGCTGCAGATTCACTTTCACATACAGTCATATGACGTATAAAATTAGTAATAAAAGCAGCTTAAAATAAACATTTAAAAAAGTCATTCTAATGCAAAAGGCTGCAGAGTGTAATAGATAGACTACTGATGATGGAGTCTGGGAATATTGATTACTTCTGCTACAGCCAGTGAGATCCAGTGAGATCAGTCTGCTCCTGTAAGCTATGATGATTCATTACATATTTTGTAAAAACAAAGCTACATAGGTGAAAACTAAAACGCTCAACAGAGGGAAAAAAAAAAGTCTTATGAAATCAGGACAAAATCCATTTTGGTGCTATGAAAACGCCTGCCAGTGTCGGACGTAACCCAGCAACGTAGTGTGTTGTTGTCCAAATGGAAAATGCCCTGGGAACATTTGTGAAGTCAGGTGGAGAATGCTGCCAGGTCAGACTTTCAGCACAATGATTTATGTGTGTCTTGGATTATAGAAAAACCAGCCTGCTACTAAAATCATCTCCCTACATGTTCAGACAGCGCTCTAAAAACACATGTTTCTTATTTATGTATTTTTTAATCTAAAACAGAACACTTGCTCTTTTAACATAACCAGCTAAACAGAAATTAAGCTAATTCGCAGAGGGATAAATATATCTCTTAACACCTTGGTTTGCAATTTATAAAAACTACACAAACTATGGATACAAAAATATATGTTAACGGTGATTTTTGTGCATTAAACTGATTAAGATACAGTGTGACCCGTTGAAGAGTAATCCATAGGTAGAGGCTTCAGAGAAGAAAGAATACATGACTTTTCATTCAAACTTGTTTCATTTGATCTCTCTGACTGTAAAATTCACTTAATGAACTCTTTGTCTATGAAAACATGATGTGACTTCTCTTTTTTACATTGAAATATATATCTTTAACTTAAGAATACCCCTAAATTCTCTCTTTGACAAATAAAATTCACTTAAATTTGCACTTCAACTGAAAAACTGTTGTATTTGTAGTTCATAGAGGATACAGTACAGCTGAAGGCACCACGATCCTGTTACAGATTTTACTAAATACTAATCTCCTTTGTTCAGGCGCTAATTGATAATAATAGAAAAAAGTTCACTTTCTCTAAACACAAAATACACACTAACACATTGCATATTCTCTCAGACTTTTGCCTTTATGAATGGGGTAATTCATGATCATTTTGACCATGAAAGAAAACGAGGCGGAGCTGATGGGTGGGTGATTTGGAGAGCAGCGTGCTGTGTGTGTGTGTGCGTGTGTGCGTGTGTGTGTGTGTGTTTGTGTGTATAGACAGTGCCCTGGGCTACTGTGCACTGTGAGATAACAGCATGAACACACTGCCACAGGGGGGGATAACTACTGTACTCCAGGTATACTAGCAGACTGCCTAATGATCTCTCATCCCCTGGGGATTGTAGTCTTTAATCCAGGACAGTCTAATTATAGCCTCTGTTTATTTTTATCTTCCTTTAACATGGACATGTTAACAGAGCTGCATTTACTCAAACAATTGGCTTTGCTTTTAACTTTGCTGCTTTCATCTGTATTTATATCCCTCTCTGTCAAGACACACTGCTCAGGTTTGCCTATTTATTTTGGCTTGACTACAGTTTTGATAATACATTCATCTTTTAGGTTATTTATCAAGAGAAACATGTCAAACACACTCTGTTTCAGCTTTGCTCAAGGGAAGATAGGATGGTTTTCTCCATTTAAAACACAATTTAGGGCTGCAACTAATCATTAGTTTGTTTCATCAGTTGATTAGATCTGATTAGTTCCTTAGGTATTTAGTTTTTGAAATGTCAAAACATAGTGCAAATGGCCATCACAAGTTTCCAGAGTCCAATGTGGAAGCTTTAAATCACTTGTTTTGTCCAACAGACAGTCCAAAACCCAACTATATCTAATATACTATACAGTGAAGTAAAACTAAAACACATGTGAATCTGGGAAAGTCATCCGGGCTTAAATACCTTATCAATTCAACGGAAAACTGAATGTATGAATGGAATGTCAGACAAAACAAGTCATTTAAGGAGGTTACCTTGGACTCTGGGAACTAGAGATAAAACCACTCCATTAAAAATCACAATAAACACATCAGCTGCAGCCCTACTTCTATATTCACATCTATCGCACACCTTTCAACTCGGCTCTGCGTTAGCTGTATGCATCGGAGATTCCGAGAGCACAGAAGCTCCTAACCCAGGTGGTGAACTTATGAGGGTTCATTCATATTTGATGAGATCTGCGTTAAGTACGTCCCTGCCTGTGCAGCTGACCCGTCTCCATCTGCCCAACACAAACCAGTTAGCTCTACTGTTCTACAGACTCTAGCACTCCACCCCTGATGACCAGGGATGGATGGATGGATGGATGGATGGATCATTTGAATTCAGCATTTACGATCCAAACTCTAAATTTGATTGGCCTGTGCAGAGAGAAATGGACACACAGGGTTCCTTTGTCCCTGCTGTGCCTCTCCCGCTTACTTTTTATTCAATTTAACCTCACTCATTTCCTCTCCAGCCTCTGTTTGGTTTAATAAGCTCATCTACTCTTCACACGGACGCCTGTTCAGGGAAGAAGCCCAGTGGTTACAGAGGTTAAACAAATGAAATCCACAAAGTCACCAATACACTCTGCTATTCTGCAGCTACAGTGTCATGCAACAAATTTATAATGCTCAATTCTTATGAAAAAAACATTTTAAATTCTGTCCCTGACACCCCCTCCCCTTTTTCGTTTAAGAATAGGCAGTCGATCCATTTAGGTCCGACTTAATCACTGGTGGGACTACAACCCCTGCTAATCCTCTGATCTCTCCACCAACCGGCTGCTGCGCCTCAAACCCTCGGCAGAGAGTCCATTGGGGAAATGATTCACCTGACAAGCTGCCTGTTTTCACCAGAGACCCCATGATACCAACACCATCTGAAATGTTTTTCAAATTATTTAAAATCGGTCATTATATCATATGTGACTTGACTTTATAAACAATCAAAATACCCAATAAGCTTAAATTAAACTAGCCAGTGGAACATAAAGGTAAGACTTTTCTCTCCCTGATTAGTTTTCTCCAATTGCAATAAGATGTTTTGGGTGTTATTTCATTCATTTAGACAAATCTCAGCTTGTGTTTCAACATCTCTTCACCATTGCACAATAGGGCTGCAACTAAGTTCCCAGAGTTCAGTGTCTTGAGACTCCCAAACTTAAAGATATTCAATTTTAATGGTTTATAACAAAGACATATAGCAACTCCTCCAGAAAATGTAACGTTTGACCAAACAATTATCACAATTTTTATCAATAATCTTTCCATCAAGGCTGGAATGTGTGTCCTCCCATCATCACATACACTTCATCAGACATAGAGATAGGCATGGGGAACTTTCCATAAGATCATCTCTCAGTGCAAATCAAACCAGCTATTAAGCTAACTGAAATAAAACCATGCCTATCTCTATGTATGGTGAAGGGTATGTGATGATGTGGGGGGTTATTTTATTCCAAAGGCCAAGGGAACTTTATCAGGATGAATAGTATCCTGGATCCATGAAATAACTGGCTTTTAAAAATAAACTGTGCCTGCTTCTATGGGAATTTAACATGGGGGGGGTGTATATTTATGCCTCCTGTATTTTAAGGAAGAATATTTATTTATTTACAACACATTAATCATTCACAAAGAAAACTGGTGTCTTTAAAAGGTTGGATTTTCCCAATTGTTTTTAATTAAGGCATTAAGATCAATTTCCAAAAGATGGTTTTTTTTATTACTCTTTTTTAAATCAACTTTAGAATGGGTGTGTAAACTTTCTCAAGCCACTGTACATATCTTTGCAGAACTATGATTCCAACTCCGGACGCCTGCATGAGCATGGACACTGTGGTGCCAAAACCTGACTTCCGTCAGGTGCAGAATGGATGGAGGTTTAGGCTTCTTCTAATACAGTAGAAATAAGAATGAATGGACTTATAGGAGATGCCCGCCCCCTCCGGGCACAGATGTCTGAAAACTCCCCTTGTCCTTAGTAGCAGCCGCCACCCCACCCACATCACGTCATTGCCCTAATTATAGTTCATTATAGTAAGTGAATTAGATTTTTTATAGAAGGACTTTTTACTGAACCAACTGAAATGTTAACATCAGGCACCTAACATGAAGGCTATAGCTTAGGAGTCACTTGAGAACCTTTGCACCCCTTGGCTTGTCCCTGGTAGGCCTGTTAGACACTCATAAGCCAAACGATTCATTACAGTAATGCATCTATCTACACAACAGACTGACTCTGATTTTTATTGAGAGCCCCCCCCTCCATAGGACTTTTGTTCTGCATGTTCTGAGCCATCTTTAACAATTCAACCCAATTACTTCCCTTCACTCACTAACATCAGCATGAGGTACGGTGACCTCCTTCCTACATGTATCTTCATTACACAGCTGAGAGAGAAACATGGAAGGAAATAGGACCCACCGTCCCCTTCCTCCCTCCCTCCCTTCCCCCGGCTCCCCTCCCTATTCTCTACTTTCCATTAAACCACCACCATCACTGCTCCGCTACAGATTCAGGGAAATAATCTGCCCCACACTAACATCTCAATGTGCCCTTAGATGCTCCTGCAACTTTAAAAAGATATAGAAATCAAAAAGCCAGCTTCTCCAAAAGTTAAAGGAGAGCTTGAAAAATGAAAATAAAGCCAGCCGGGTACTGGGTGTTACAGTGGATGCAGGGAAGCATTTGCCCCACCAGTTGGTGTGCAGTGCTACCAGGACTCCCAGACACACCGCGTAACAAAGACCACCAGCGTCAAATCTCAACTGGCATGCATACCATGCACAAAGAAGGGCAAACTGAGTGTGAATCTACAGCAGACATCAATCTTCGAAAGGTTAAGTGGTCAGTGGATGAGCACTTGTCACAAAGATGCTGCAAAAAAAATAAATAAATAAAAAAATACCTTTTTTCAGCCTCAGCACTGCTATGGGCGGCCACATCGATTTATCGATGCGGTTAGTCTTCTGTTAAGCAGATTTGACAATAAAACCGATATGCACGTGCAAAATATATTTCAGAAAGCAACCGTGCAGTCATATCCTCCAGCTCCGAGCTCAGATTTAGTCGGAGAGGGCAGCGACGCAGGCACCATGCCGCCCCGGTGACATCCTGCACCCACACCCGCAGGCCCACCCGCCCAGACCCCGGCGGACACCCGCCTGCTTATAGCCCATTCTCCGCTAGGTCCACTGTAAAAGAGCCCCACACTCACTGTGATGCGGGGGATGTTCTTCTTGCCCTGATAGCCAGACATCTTCACCGGTGGTTCGTCTTGCTTTGCGCCGTGGACCGCAATCAATGCGACGGGATACTCTGTACGGATTACCGCTGCTCGGTCGCCGGGGGTTGGAACAAGGATGCAGATGAAGGAGAAGCTCGCAGCTGATCCTCACGTGCCACAAATGTCAAGAATCAAACTAGCTCTCAACTCCGGATCCAGTCCTGGCAGCCTCCAGGTCTCCAAGCCTGCATGCACCAAAGCTTTCCTTCCCAGACGGAGTCAAACAAGATGGGAGGGGAGGGACCGCTCGCAAGCCTCTTCCCATAAAAAGAACCACACGGAGCATGCGCAGAGCCTCGCCCAGCTCCACTGACAAGGAAAGAGTCACTAATGCAATCAATTGCTCTCCTTGGATTAGTGAGAGGCTGTGAGTGCACCAAGTGAACAAATGAAGAAACACCGAGCAGCCATCTTAACGCTACTTCATCTGTTGTGTCTCAATATCTGAATTTTATTAGAATCATTGGAATCTCAGCCAGTCCTCTGTCCAGCTCTAATGAACTTGTTTCTGTACTTTTCTTCAATCACGTTTTATTGGTGGTTTAAACAGTCCCAAAATAGTTTCAAAGTGTGACCTAAAACAAGAAGTGACACTTGTTGGGGTCAGGTTAGACAGCACATAAGAGACGACGTGGGATTTATTATTCCCTGCAGAAGCCTGTTTAGAAGCATACATTTGGTTTGTGTTGGATAACAGGGTGGATGCCCCAATGTATATCACAAGAGACCGAATAAAATCAGATTGAGAATAGTTCAGCGTAAATGACATTCAGTATCCAAATGCTTCATGGACTCCATCTTTCCTCCAATTGTTAATTATGGACAACTGTCTTTTTCATTTAAAGTGAAAAATATACTCTGCTTACTTCTTCCTACACAGTACACAAGTAGAGAAGAGTCATAAAGCCAGGATACAGACTCAGTAATGTCAGTTACAGAGACCACTAGACCATGTTACATGGTTATAGACCAACAGAAGCTGGGACTGCAAAACTATTGAGTGTATTAAATTGAGAAAGTTTATTACTCATATATTCAACTTTTCATGTATAAGGAGAAGCATGTGTTGTTATTTAAATAACCCGACTAACTTGATGCTTTAGAGGTCTGTATGAGACAAGAGGTTGTTATCCAAAGTTGAACCTTTAATTATCACTGTGTCCAAAGATGGAAGATGGAAGATCCATATCTATTGCTGGGAAGCATGGGAATTTTTCTTATTTCATAATAATGTATTTATAATTTTATTTGTTGATTGCATTTTGTGTTATGCATCTGAATCTGCAAAATAATTAGTAATGAATTAAATAATTGTAGAAGTAAAAAATTACAATATTTGCTTCTGAAATGTAGCAGAGTAGAAGTATGAAGAAACAGAAAATTAAAATTAAAAAAAGTAAACTTTGCCTACAGTAATTTGAGTAAATGTAGTAAATGTTACTTTCCAACACTGCAGTCTGCTAATGTGACGATCAAGCATGATCCTAAGATATAGCCTTGTTTTTAAAAATCCCATCATTTAATTTGATGTCTCATTGTATTAATAAATATACAAGAACAAATCAATTTATGTCAAATGTATATTCTTTTATCAGATGAGGTAAACTACTCTACATGTAAGACTTGAATAGATATAAGAGAGAGATAAGGGAGTAAGTAAAGAGCAGATTGTGTGGCCAATGCAATCAATATGTAACATGAAGCCCAGCTCCCCTACACAAAGCTTTTAACAGCATCCGGAGTGCCTAAATATTAAGTAAAGGAAGTGAGAATACTGTTAGTGCCACCTTTTACCACCCGACTTTGAAACCTGGATGGGGAGTTTGTAACAACAGCAGAAAAGTTGTCAGATTTTCCTGCAAGTCACAGCTGCAATCTCATGTCCATCAGCTCCACACCCAGAATTCTGCTTTTAGAGAACCTAAACACACAGGCACAACAATGCAGCAGCCATGCATCACATCATGTGTGTGTCCCATTCAGAACCAAATGATTCCCCCCCCCCATTCAGACCTCATAAAACTGCACATATCTTGTTCAATGATGTCTTTCATTCATGATTCAGTTGATGAGCACACACACTCTACAGTGTTTTATGTATCAGCTGTATTGTGCAGAATGAACACTAATGTAAGCTCCAACTATACATGAGCCACTCCCTCTGGCAGCTCTGCATGGTGGGCCCTCTCCTACTCTGTTACATCACACTGCTTTCTGGGAAATGTAGTCAGGGCAAGTTGCCTAGTGTACATTGTCTGTAAGCTTAGACAAACTCAAATGAATGGCAGAGGCTGGAATTGGAACACTTTTAGGTGAAAATGGTGAAATCTTTTTAACACAGATCTGAATGTTGGATGACAGAAATGAGAGTTGGAGAGAAAGACGGCACAAAAGATACGTGGATGGGGGGAAAATACACAATATACGCATGCAAACCACAAGAAAATCACCTTTTTATCATCCAGGTTCTGCAGAGCTTCTTTCCCTGTGCTCTCTCGGATCTCCACCTTCCTCGGCTGGGAGATGTCGGTCTGCCGGTCAATGACTCGCCCGTCACTCTTGCTCCTGCACGCCGAGAGCGCATCAAAGTCCAGCGTCTTGCTGTCCGAGGAGCCTTCCACCGGGCAGAACATGCCACAGAATTTCTGCCTTGGCCTGGCGGGGCTGTCAGAGCCCATGCTCTTGAAGAAGGCTGGTACTTCCCCGGCGGTCGACATGCCTTGCAAGCAGGGGGCTGTTAGGTTTCTGGGGGAGTAGCTGCGCACAGATGCTCAGAGTCTCAGCTTTTTTACAGGTCCGCACGCCTGGACAGCCACCGCCTTTGCCGGTTTTCTAGCGCAGGTGGTCGCACTGTGACAAAAGAACTGTTGGGCTAATGCTGAATGAAAACACTCCCACCGTAGAGAGAGAAATGCACCATAAATCTGCGTAATATTTTGAGATATTGGGGAAGGATGCGAGAGATCTTCCGCTGTTCTCCCAGTCTATAATCCCCCTTCAGATCAGCAAACAGTTTTCATTTGCTTACTCATGAGTCTATGTTAGCTTCTAGCCTCCAGCCAATATCCCTTTGCTATTTCACGAGTGACAAGTCAGCATATGAGGGAGAGACCTACTGCCTAGCTATGTCAAAAAAAAAAAGATCCAATGGGCTAGAACCCGTCTAGAGACTGGCGGTGCCAGGAGCGCATCACATCTGTCTGTCCGGAAGTGATCGGTCCTTTCTTGTCCAAAGTAAAGACTTGATTTACAAAGTTCTAATCCATCAAGGGTTACACGCCTGTCAGTGAGTTTAAAAGCTGTGTAATCTAATAGGTGAAGCATGCCATGCAGTGGTGTCTGTGTGTGAGTTTTCTGGCAGAAAGTGTAAGGTCAAGAAGCGATCAGAACCATGGAGAGTTCCCCCAAAGTCACACCCAGTCCAACGTTGAAGGGCGCTGTCCCTTCAGCACCACACGGCCAGCTGTCTCAGCAGCCATACAGCACCCATGTGCTACAGGACAGGTGTGGGAAAAGTTGAATCATAAACAGATTATATGTAGAAGTAGTGACGTGTTGGTGTAATGGATAGAAAACTGTGTGAAATAGCAAGTGGCACATTTAACAAGTATCTTAGAGGAAATATTGAACCAAGATATTTCATAAAAAACGCGTTCAGTGGTTCCCAAACTGACACATATACAACCACAGACCACCATTTGATTCAATTTTGTCCCAGAGCCGCCCCATCTGATAGGATTTTTGCTTTTAGACGTTTTATTACAGAAAGTGTATGAAACCGAAGAACAAAATAGTCATACATTCCCGCAATGTGTTATTTATAGATGAAATTATAGTGAAAACTTAAAATAGTTCCCTTTTTGCTGGGGACCCAATGCAGCCCACTCAGGGCCCCCACTTTGAGAACCAGTGGTCTAGTTGAAGTTTTTCTGCCCTTATGACGTCATCAGGGGGGTATCTGTGTTTGAGCTTGGAGATAATAAAATCTAAAAGTCTGCATTAGTAACTGGGGACATGGAGTTTGAAAGAAGAACATAGCCGGTAGGGACAGTCAGATTATATGATGCCTCAGGTTGCATTATGGGCAATAGTGGAAGAAGTATTCGGATCTTTTACTTCAGTTAAAGTAGTAACAGTGTAGAAATACTCTGTTTCAAGTAAAAGTCCTTCAAAATCTTGTAAAAAGTACAAAAGTATTAGTATCAACAACAACAAAAATCCAAAAGTAATATGCAAAATGGCCCATTTCAGAATCTTATAGACAGTATATAATTAGATTATAATTATTGAGGCATTCAATGTGTTCATAACCTTAATGTTATAGCTGTTAAATATGGAGTTAATTTTTATTTGGTTACTTTATATACTGCTGGAAAGCTTGTAAATGTCAACAAGGAGATAAGTATATTCTTATTTTTTATCTATAATATGACATTTGCTGGAGCTGCTCCCCCCGCAACCTGATACCGGATAAGCGGACAAAAATGGATGGATGGATATAATATAGTATGACATCATCATTTATTAGTTGATTTATATTTTTATTATTAAGCTCAATCTGCAAAGTAAATAAAGGTATTAAATGCATTTAGTAGAGTAAAAGGTGCAATATTTACATATTTCACAATCTTTACATAATGACAGAATAGAAAACAATGATCACTAAGAAAACATACATACAATGGGCAAAAAAAGAAAAAAAGAAACCACATAAATGTACATACACTCACCTAAAGGATTATTAGAAACACCTGTTCAATTTCTCATTAATGCAATTATCTAATCAACCAATCACATGGCAGTTGCTTCAATGCATTTAGGGGTGTGGTCCTGGTCCAGACCATCTCCTGAACTGAATGTCAGAATGGGAAAGAAAGGTGATTTAAGCAATTTTGAGCGTGGCATGGTTGTTGGTGCCAGACGGGCCGGTCTGAGTATTTCACAATCTGCTCAGTTACTGGGATTTTCACGCACAACCATTTCTAGGGTTTACAAAGAATGGAGTGAAAAGGGAAAAACATCCAGTATGCGGCAGTCCTGTGGGCGAAAATGCCTTGTTGATTCTAGAGGTCAGAGGAGAATGGGCCGACTGATTCAAGCTGATAGAAGAGCAACTTTGACTGAAATAACCACTCGTTACAACCGAGGTATGCAGCAAAGCATTTGTGAAGCCACAACACGCACAACCTTGAGGCGGATGGGCTACAACAGCAGAAGACCCCACCGGGTACCACACATCTCTACTACAAATAGGAAAAAAGGCTACAATTTGCAAAAGCTCACCAAAATTGGACAGTTGAAGACTGGAAAAATGTTGCCTGGTCTGATGAGTCTCGATTTCTGTTGAGACATTCAGATGGTAGAGTCAGAATTTGGCGTAAACAGAATGAGAACATGGATCCATCATGCCTTGTTACCACTGTGCAGGCTGGTGGTGGTGGTGTAATGGTGTGGGGGATGTTTTCTTGGCACACTTTAGGCCCCTTAGTGCCAATTGGGCATCATTTAAATGCCACGGCCTACCTGAGCATTGTTTCTGACCATGTCCATCCCTTTATGGCCACCATGTGCCCATCCTCTGATGGCTACTTCCAGCAGGATAATGCACCATGTCACAAAGCTCAAATCAATTCAAATTGGTTTCTTGAACATGACAATGAGTTCACTGTACTAAAATGGCCCCCACAGTCACCAGATCTCAACCCAATAGAGCATCTTTGGGATGTGGTGGAACGGGAGCTTCGTGCCCTGGATGTGCATCCCACAAATCTCCATCAACTGCAAGATGCTATCCTATCAATATGGACCAATATTTCTAAAGAATGCTTTCAGCACCTTGTTGGATCAATGCCACGTAGAATTAAGGTAGTTCTGAAGGCGAAAGGGGGTCAAACACAGTATTACTATGGTGTTCCTAATAATCCTATAGGTGAGTGTACATTTGTAAGTGTACTTGTAGGATCCAGTTTGACATGATATGATATTTCAGCTATTATTTTTGACCAATCCCTTTTTTCATCTCTTATCTTTTATGACTAGGGTTCCCTCTGTAGTAGTCAACATATACCTCCAGGTAAACCTTCCTTTACTGTACAGCACTATTCTGTTGGGGCCATGACTGTCCATTACTTCAACATTATACACTGAGTTTAATGTACTACTTACTTTAGTTTTACCGCTGAAAGCGCCGCCACATAGAACAACTAGAATATCTCACTATTCTATCCCTATCCAGTCAAACTGTAACAGCCACTGTTATCTTTATATTGATTGTTTCCCCTGCAAAGTCCTGCACTGCAAAAGTCTGCTTAGATAAGTGTTTTCAGACTTTGCAAACTTTACATTTTTTTTAGCATCAGATGGTTTTTCCCCCACAAGGTTATACTTCATCAGATGCATTTTACCCTTTGCTGTCTTACAGCAGAGTAATGCACTGCCTGTGTTAAGAGTGAGTGAGATATACTGTATATTTCCCTGCCCCTGGATTTCTTTAAATTTTAACTATGAGAAAAACACATTTAACTCCATGGTTATATCAGCGGCAAGAGAGAGAAATTACGGAACATTTAATTATTTGTAATGGTGTTAGGCCATTTTTCATTGAGCCTCACAGAGAATAGATGGCTGTGAGGAATAAATAAATCAGTGGTGCATAGTGATCAATAAGAGGAAGCAAAAGCTTACTCTAACACACATTGTTCATTCCTGACTCACGTTGTGACAGACAAAACCTCTCCTGCACAAGTGGCCATTGGAAACATTTCAGCACCGAGTCCATGCCGACTCAGTTTCCATAACAACGTGGTGGGCAGCAAATGGCTTTGCTGCTACCATTTCCTCTCCCAGAGTGTGTGTGTGTGTGTTCATCTCTGCAGGAAAGGCCAATAGTCTGAATGTCAGAGGTGGATTCTGAAAAGTGAAAATGTTGAAGATGCAGCCCCACCCACACCCACACCCACAGGCCGAGACAGCACTCTAGCTGTCGTTCCACAAAAGAAAAAAAAAAAAGAAAAAAAGTCCCCTACTGAGAGCAGTGGGTTGGGGGGTGGGGGGGGTAGATAATGAGAGGGGAAAGTTGGCAGCACGCCCAATAAACAGTTGGAAGAGGCAGAGAGAGTCTGGTCTCTCTGGACAGGAAGGGCACGGTCCTGGCATCCAGAACAGATGTAGGACATGTAGTGAGATCAGCACCATGAGTGGACTCTCCTCATAAAAACATGGTGGAACTGCTTATTAGATTAGATTATTGGCTCTGTTCACTTCAGTATACACAGCTATCTGTATGAAGCCAATTTAATGTAAACCTGGAAAACATAGCCATGAATCAGCATGCATCATGAAGCCAGTTGTAGTGTTTCAAAAGAGGCCAAAACCAAGAATAGTAAGAAAGGTTGCACCTTTGTTTTTCTTCCTGAACACAGCTGGACACAGCCCTGAGGCCAAAAATGAGCTGTGGGCCCCCAGTGACTATTGTAAGTCGTCGCAAGTCACAGTTTTCAATCAGGACTTTCCCCATTCTTATTGCAAAAAAAATCAACACTTACACAAACAGCGTGATAAAAACTACCTAAAACGAAAAAAAAAACAATTTGACCTGTATTTTGATTTTTTTTGGTTTGGCCCATGACCCATCCGCTGACATAGAGGGGTGGGATTTATGACCTATAATACAGCCAGACATCAGAGGGTGGGTGAGTAAAGTGGGAACATTTGTTCCTTGTAGACAAGTGAAAGTAAGTGAGAAGAGGAAATAAAAAAAACAGGACAAACCCCCCTGCCAACAGGGGAAGACATTTTTGTCACACACTGTATGCCACTGACATCGTTTCATAAATAAATATAAATGACTAGAAGTAGTTTTTCTATATTTTATGGCTCCATGTGTCTGCAATTTGTGTTAGCCGTTTGATCAGCTGACTTCATTAATAAAGCACGAACACAGCTGTTTTGATTTGCAAACACCAAAGAACATCCAGAGAAGCTAATCTGGCACACGAGCACTCTGAATTATTACTTATTATTGATGGAGTGTCAGGATTGTGATTTCTTTGTCTCACTTGATCACACAGTGTGCCTTCATCCGGCAGTGAAAGCTGCTGCATTGGAGTGGAGACTGGGAGGAAAGTCTCCTCACCAGAGGGATGGAGATGGAGCTGGCCACCACCCTGTAACCCATGGTAACGCCATCAGCTGCAGTGGGAGGAGCTACGTGTCTCACTGTGTTTGGATTGGCTGGTAACAGGTGTTCTGAGGTTCCATATAGGGAAGATGGAGGAGGAGTGGAGGAGGCATTGTTGAGGAGGAAGCAGGACTCAGGTGTGTGTGTGTGTGTGTGTGTGTGTGTGCGTGTGTGTGTGTGTGTGTGTGTGTGCGCACACACACACACACACACACACACACACACACACACACACACACACACACACACACACACACACACACACACACACACACACACACACACACACACACACAGGGACGCAACTCATTATTATTCAGTGTGATTGTGTGAACTTCTGACTTCTGAATCAATCAATTTAACATGAAGTGGGGTTTTGAGATTTTCTAGATGATTTCTTCCATTCAGTCAGACTGTATATTTGACTCAATGATAAATTATTGTCTCAATATTGCAGTTTTACTGTTTTATGTGCATGTGTGCAGGAAGAAACTGTCCTTCTCTGCTCACATTTGCTTGGCTTTTGGTCTGTCAGATAGCTTCCTTCCTGTTTTTTGTTCATTGAACGTGGTTTTAGGTTGTCATCTTTTAACTGCTTGTGCTTAATTGCCTGTTTTACTACGATGCCCGCCTTTCTCCCCTTACAGATCTCTCCTTTGACTCTCGGCCAGTAAACAAAGCCAGTAAGCATGTTTACCAAATGTCAAAGACATGCCTGTAAACAATCTTTCTTCTGCCTGATGCTTTGTCTAATTTTATTCTCTCATTCTATGTATGTTTTTACAGCACCAGCAAGCATCAGGGACTAATCAGGGAAGAATCAGGGAAGCTTGCCAACACATCCCAGTGTAATCACTAAGACGTTAAGCTCCATTGTGGTGATAAAAGAATTATACTTAAAGCTTAATAAAAGAGCAGAAAAGGAAATATGGGTGTAGATCATGCATATTGTGAGAAACATATCTAAAATGCATGGGATGGAGTTCTATCATGCTGCATGCCCTAATCTAAATGTATAGCACCAGTATTCATCACAATAATAATATTATTTAAACACGAACAACCTACATGACTTAGTGTTATAATGCTGATGCATGGCACTGACATTTTTTGCAACATCAATATATGCAAGCAGATATGGGAGAAAAACGTTATGTTCATGTTAATTGTGGGGAAACTTTTTTAAGGAAATAAGAGAAGGAACCAGTGACAGTCAGCACTGTTGAGTGTCTGCCACTGGAGTGCAGTGCTTCCCCCGGACAGATCTGTACAGCAGATGTACTGTTGGGAGAGACAGAGACGCTACGTGTGGACTCATTGAGCAGCTTCAAATAGTTAGAGTCGGTGCTGACGTGGTGTCTCCCTGCTCTGGTTTCAAGCAGCTAAAACGTCCCGTCTAGGTTAAAGTTATGCAAAGAAAAGCTTGACACTTCTAGAAGTTTTGTATTTGCCAGGAGAAGATTTGAACAAACGGGTTTGCTACAGCAGGTCGACTGAGGACCCATAAGAGACGATAATCTCAGACCCAACAAAGGTGGCCCTTTTTAAGAGCCATTACAATGCATTATTTGCACAGATTTCAATGTAAATGGATTTGATTTAAGCTATCCCTTGTCTAATAAATATTTGTAATATTAAAAGGCAAGCTCAGAGTCTCCTCACCTCAGCTGCAAAATGTCCGGAGTGTCTTCATGCTGCAAGTGGCAAGCTGAGCTTGTAGGAATTTCCAGCGAGTTCAGGAACGTCTTGAGATTTCCTGAAAGGCCAGATGATGCCTCAGGTCTCAGCTATGGGTTTCTGCTGCTGTGGGCTTGAATCCCGGCCAGAACAACGGTCGGGACGTGTGGCAGCTGCTGAGGACGATAGGGTGCGGAACCAAGGAGATGGAAAAAACACTTAATTCAAGACATGTTTTTACAATTAACACTTGAAATATTGAAAGGCACTTGCAAATGATGATGGTAATACAAAATGTAAACCATGTTTAGGCATTACATTTGTACCCGTTTGCTTAAACTCTTTCTCAGCAGATGGAGTTTGACAGTTGTAAATTATAAAATCTTTATATATATATATATATATATATATATATATATATATATATATATATATATATATATATATATATATATATATATATATATATATATATATATATATATATATATATATATATATATATATATATATTTCTATTTTTCCGTCCACTTTAAGGTCTTCTGTGGCAATACTGATTCGATAAGTTTAAGATTTGGTTGCTACAACAGTTTCACATTATTTTTACAATTTTAAAAAACCCAGTGATTTACTAGAAAAGGTTAAATTCTCCATTATGTCAATCATATTAAGCTATTTAATAATAATGCCTGTGAATGTATTCTATATTGCAATCAATGTGAAACTGTATGTTGGCCTACCTGGTTAAATAAAGAATAAATAAAAATAAAAAAAATGACTGAAGTATTAAACCAACTCAGTGAAAAGCTTCATTCAGGTAACCTTTAATGACAAAATGTTTGATCAAGTCTTCCAATGTAATGGGAAAAAGAAAATCAAAGCAAATGCATGATTACAATAACTACTGTTAGACCATCACAGCCTGAGGGAAGTCTCTGTCCACACTTCACTATCCTATAGTCACATCAGGTCCTGCCATCAACAATAGAGATTCTATTTTCACACTTTTAAACTTGACTTCCGCTCTGTGTTATCACTCATTCCGCAACATCACAGGGAAAAACAGACTACTTAAAACAAACCAAACAGGAAAGAATAATCCAAAATACCGCTGTCAAACACTGCATGTACAAACACAGGCACCTCTGGGGCTGAAACAGAGACAAACCCCAGCCACTGTTGGTAGTTAGTGAGTCGTACGAGGAAAAACAAAAAAAAGGTAACGCGTCCTGAGTCGACCTGCTGGGTCAAATAGCATTTGCAGCTTTTATTTATTTATTGTTAAAAAAAAAAAAAAAAAAAAATTCAAAGAGAGCCTGATTCTACTTTAACTTCAAGTAGATCTTTCCGATACTTTCACATCTATGCCTTCAAGTGGGGTTGACGAACGCTAAACTAAAATCTTCCTCATAGTTACGACTTACATTGATCAGAGCTCATAGAAGTCACTTCTTTGGAGTTTTTTTTTTTCTCTCTTCTTTTTCTTTCTTCGGGAAATGTAACACTGAAATGAAGTTATCATGAAATGTATTTTTTTTTGAAAAGGCAACAGAGTATCATCAGGCAGTATAATGCTCACCTTTAAAACTGAAACTCAATGTGTCATCCTATAAGTAAAAACCTGTACATCTGCAGAAAAAAAAAAAAAACCTCACTTCTAAATCAAATATTACTTGACCCAGGACTGGCTGTGGGAGGGCCTTGGGACAAAAACTGACCACAGTCCAGCCACATCCCCCCCGATTTCTGAAACCAAGCTTTTTAATCATGGTGTGGACCTTACTGAACATGCTGGCCAAGTACCTGTGTTTACACCTAAAGTTGTGCCCTTCAGTTGAGTAGAAGTCGCTGCACATCTGCAAATGTCAAACTGAGGCCCACCTTTTGCCTGTCAAAACCCTGGAATCAGTTCCCCTCATCTGCAGCTTGATGAAGTAATTCTGTGGAAATTTTGGCAAACGCGTTGGAGTGTTAAGAGAGCAAGGCTGGTTATCACTGGACATTTTAATTCTCCTGATCCAACCAATATCTTTAAAGTCAAAGTCAATAATTTCAAGCTTTATATTTAACTCCTCTTTCATAAAATAGTCTAAAAAAAAATAAAAAGGTATATAAACAGCATCTTCCTGAAAAACAATGTATGGACTAATACACAAATAGTCCCTCTCAATCATTACTTATGACCCACTAGAAGTGTGTGGCGGTGTCTGTATCTGCCCTCTCTGCATATTTTGCCGTGTGTGGGATGTTTCTGGCCATCAACCACAGTCTTTGGGCCCCACATGGGTGTGTAACCCCCAGCCAATAACAGCATGCAGAGTGTGCAGCCCGGTCACCTCGCTGTCGCTGCGTTTGTGCTGTTTGACTGATACAGACACACATACAGCGACAGGATGATGCTCCGAATTCACACACACCTTCCCGCTGAGGTGTGCGGAGGTGCAGGTGTGTTTATTTGTGCTTAAGAATGTGACCGGGAAACAATCAGACAATAACAAGTTTTTTCTCTGATTCACAGCTATGTTCTTGCTGATGCCACTCGTTATCTCCATTCAGTCTCTAGCTTGCTCGCCCGCCGCTGCTTTCTCTCTCTCCCCTAGAGTAGGGGCCAACTCTGAACGCTGTGTCTCTACCAACCGACAAACTGACAAATCCCGCTTAGTATACCTTAACTTTTAAATACATTTACCTCTTGAAACAAATGTCAGTAAAGCAAGTTCTCCAATCTGGAGTCGAAGTAAGTGGGAACTGAGCCGTCAGGACCAAACCAGCTCTACAATATGTGGCAGACAAACCAGGAAGTTCACTGGAAGAACAACGTGGACACTGAAAATTTCTGGACCGTGCAGTGGTATTACCCAAGGCCCAACCACAAAATACTGTTAGTGTACACGCTGAGAAGGACGCACTTCCTGCCTGCACAGCACACATCTACACTCTGGTTTCCAGTTATTGTCACTTTGCAAAATATTCATTTGGATGCAGAATTGATAAGATTTTCATATCTAGTTTCCATCACAGAAAAGTCACATAAAACTCTCTTTATAAGCCAGAGACTTCCCCATTGCAAATCACGAGCGTTTATGGTTTATGATGGCCACTATGGTGACCCCTTTCGTCGCTGCACCTTCTCAATAAACCACTGTTGTAAAATAAAAATAAAAAAAACTATTTAAAGAAAAGTAACAAAATGGCTACTTTCAAAAAGGCATGATTACAATTCCAGTTTGCGAAGCCAACTCTGAATTTGGTTGAATCATTTTAGAGATCCGAGTGTTGGGCTACTCATGTAGGTGGCACAATCTGTGGTCATTCCTCAACCTGGACAGTCTTCCCTTGTTGTCAGATGGTCAAGGGATAGTGTGTAGTAGAAGAGTTTGGTTTGATGCTGCAACCCTCCCTGAAAAGCCACCCATTATAAACATCAAATCCAAATCGCTGGAGAAAAGGAAATATGGGACCTTATTCATTTTTGAAAAGCTTACATAAATGAGTCAAGTATATAAGGCAGGAGGGGGGTGGGAGGGGGTATCTACAGAGAACAGCCAATCAAGAAATAAAGGGAAGGAAGGAGGGGAGCATGAGAGAGAAAGGAAAGATGCATTTCTCCTGAGAACATGTCATATCTCAGGGACGAGGAGAAGAGGCGGGGGGCAGGCGGGACAGAGGGAGAAGACACAGGCGTTTTTCTTCTCACGACAGCAAAACTTTCTTCAACGATTCGTGGCCACGTCTCAGGCACTTTTCTTCCGTTTCAGGCTCAGAAGGAGCTGGCGGGTGGCGTGGTCAGCCTCTTTCCGATGTAGACTCTGACAAGAAGAAGGTACACAGACACATATCACCATCCAACAAACCATCCTCACTGCAGCATGGGACTGGGAAAATCTATCACTGGGAAACTGCAGTGCTGACAGACAGACAGACAGACAGACAGACAGACAGACAGACAGACAGACAGACAGACAGACAGACAGACAGACAGACAGACAGACACTCATTGGTTGTGATCTGACATTTGAAACACATTTCTAGAAAATGTGTGAATATTATAACCAAAACCCAGCATCATAGACTTACTGGTAACTTTAAAGCTCATATGTGGAAGATTGTGAAGGACTAACAGATACCGATAATAAAACTATTAGCACTTGTCTCTCAAACGTCTTCACAAACAGAGTTCAGTGAGAGCACTGCAGTGCAGTGACTACTTATGTAACTGTATACACTCCAGAATGGCCAACAGAGATGTTCTGATGATGACAGGTTTGTTACTGACACCCATTGCGTAGTATACCACATTAGTACACGAAAAGCCTGCTGTCGGAGGTATCTTCACTGTAACATTATCTGATTGAGGAGCCAGGATTATTTTAACACGTGTTATTGTGAGCAGAAAGTGCTGCTGGGAGTGTCGAGACTCAGGGAGACACAGCAGGTGTGCAGCCTCTCAGCCAGCAGCTGCTCTGCCGGTTTGTCACACAGATACAAAAGGCAGTACACGGCTGATTCGTGTTTGCGGATGGACAGCTCCCCCTAGTGGGGTTAATGTATAATTAAAAAATAAAAACAGGTTTATTAAAATTGTTTCTAAATATAAACTTGTGAAGAGCTTGGAAAAAAAAAAAAAAAAAATGAAGGAAAAAGTGGAAATGGCTTCTATACATTTCATGAAACTACTACCACGCTTTATGTTCACTCGGTGATCTGAAAGGTTATCTGTGGTGTTTGTACTTACCCCACCCCCAGAGCGAGGATGTGTGATAGTAGCAGCGATGGGATGAAGACTTTGAGGAAGTCAGCGGAGAAGATTCCTCCTTTCTTCATGACCCCGGTCTTCCTCATGCTGAGTGTTACTGAGCGACGAGGGTGACGGAAATGAAATTCCCTGCAAAGATCACAGTCATTTTAGACACAGCACAGTTGGATCGTCCTGAAAAAAATCATCTTGTTTTCATTTATGATGCATATACAATTCCAGAAAGTTTTTGATCGTGGCTGTGAGGCATTAAAGAAATGTCAAAATATGAATAGATTAGATTTTTGAGAAAAATAGAGAGATATTTATAGATTTAAAGCAATTCATATTTAACTCTTGAAAAGGTTAGCAGCCTCAGAGTTTCATGCACAATTTCTAGCAGCTGGTTTTACATTTGTGCTATTTATTACAATAATAACTAACCACTTTCTCTGGACAAACAAGCAGCTGTGTGTGTTCAGTTGCCATGGAAACAGTGCGCCAATGTTTGCACATTAAAACTTACTTGGGGGGAATGTTTTCCGGTCTACTAGACCAGTCAGCAACCCAGTCTGCATCCTTCATCAGTATGTCCATATCCCTCTCCTTGTCCGAGACGTCCTCTTCTGACTACACACACACACACACACACACACACACACACACACACACACACACACACACACACACACACACACACACACACACACACACACACACACACACACACACACACACACACACACACACACACACACACACACACACACACACACACACACACACACACACACACACACACACACACACACACACACACACACACACACACACACACACACACACACACACACACACACACACACACACACACACACAGTACAGAAAATGTTTTCACAAGTTCTGTTTGCAGAGTGCTCTGCCTTAGATTAAACGAGAGAATGGGGGAAGAAAAAGAGTGCCAGTAATAGTGACAATTGCTGTGCCAAAGAAACAGAAATCCACACTGGGCGCGGCAGCCATCTCCATGGAAACTAAAGGCAGACAGCAGTTGTCATTATCATGTACACACACCACTACAGGGCCAGTGGTTGAGGTTGCCATGACAACAGACTGATGGAGAACCTGAGGGGCACACAAGTTCTTACTAGACTGTCTCTCCTGCTGCTCACATCCACGTCAAAGATGATCTGTCCGTCAGCCTGGGGACTGTGGGGCCGCGGAGGACTGTGGGCAGAGTCAGAAACCACAAATCAGAGCAAAACCATGACTTCTTATGGACTTCGCCTCATCCTGCGAGATTCTCAGATGAGTTAGGCTTTATACCATGGGAATGGAAAATATTTGTTTCTGATTGACTGGCAGGTAACTAGGGCTGGGTATCGTTCAAAACATTTGATAACAGTATTGATAACAATACCATGACTTTGATACCGGCTCCTAAATTATACATTTTTTTCAATACCAAATTTATAAAACAAAAAGAAATTACAACATGACACATTATGGTACAAACCTGTTATTTATTGTTCGCGCCTACGACATTGACCTTGTCTCTCTGTGTAACGTAGAGTTTATCCTGCGTGGTCTCTACAATGTGTAACATTAAACAGCTAATCACTAGCATTATTAGATATTGGTAGTAGCATATTATTGGCTCACTGACACCGATGAGATTTACTACTTACTAAATTTGGGATTTAATGACGAGGCATTTTCTATACTCAATACTTTAGAGGCAATTTGGTCTGTGCCTGAAAAATATTGACTTTGGTATCCAGCCCTACAGGTAATTGATTCAATCGTGTGGCACTCAAACTCAAACAGTGTTGTGAATATGTTACATTCCATTGTGTAAAAGCCTCTCTTGACTGTTTAAATTGTAACAATGTTTTCTTCCCTGAAGATGTATCTGTTTGAACCAACCTTGAGATAATTCTTCTGTTGATCTTGAGTCTTTCTTATCTTCCTACACGTCATATAAGTGAATGAGGTGATTTTTAGAAAATGTGTTTCTCTGTACCTTTAGAATATTGTGAACTGAACCCTGCTTTGTGTCTGAGGATAGGATGCAAACCACAAGAACAATCGTGATCAGATTGTTTCATAACACATAGTTTAGGTCATTATGAACCATTCCAAATCAGATATCAAAATATGTTAAACTACAAGCAACCTCAGCAAGTGCTTTGAATAACCACAGGTCTACTGACTAAATAAAAAAAATAAGTCCAAGCGATAACAGGTCAAAGGAAGAACACTCATGTTCCTACATGGTCTCAAGATGTTATAAACCAAGAAGACAGCCAAGAACATATAACATGAAATTAAACAATTTTGAATCCCCAATATTTGTACTTATTAATAATTCTGGCCAAATTATTTACTTGAGAAACTTGCCTATTGGCTTAGGTGTAATAGCTAGGCCCAATCACCTAATCAATAAACATAAAATAAATCAACTTTTCTGATGATCATTATTGATTTAAAAAAAAAAAAAAAAAAGGGACAGTTAACCCCCAAATCAAAAATACTTATTATCCCTCCGACCTGTACTGCTATTTATCCATCTGGATAGTTTTGGTGTGAGTTGCCCAGTGTTGGAGATGTCTGCCTTCTCTCCAGTATAGTGACGTCCTTCTTGGCTGAGCTCATAGACTGTTAATAACCATTAATGGCCAAAGCATCCGGTTCGGCTAAGTGCTGCAAATGACAAAGTGCCTTAAATCTGCATTCTATCTGAATTCCAGCAGGGGTGACACGTGTGGTTGCAAAAGGAGGTCAATTCAATTTAATTTTGTTGTATATGGGAGAAATTGGTAAAAAGTCAATGGAAATAAAATGTCACATGTCATGAGTAACAGCCCTGCTTTGTTAAACAAACCAGTACGTATAGGACATGACAGTAATTTTGTATTATTAGTTTCATTCCAGCGAGTCTTCAGATTCAGAGCAAGAAAGCTTGTTAGAGCAGTGTAGAATGTTTAACCAGTCCTTCTCCCATCAGTAAAGTCCTGCTGATACTGTGCTCTGACCTCTCTGATGAAATGTTTACTGGAGTGTGTGTGTCTTGGCAGGAGAGGAACACATTTTCTTAATTCAATCTGTGTAAAGTTGTTCTAAAAGTGTAATGTTGACATTTCAACTTATTTCGGAGCAGCTTGTTGACACAGTGTTTTTGTGTTCTCAGATGTTCCCAAACATCCTCAGGTGACTCACTGACAGCTGACTGCTCGGCTCTCTGATAAGCTGTGCCTTATCGCAGCAACCTTCCAGGATTGCACACAATCACAATGATGTGGCTGGGAATTTAAGGGTCATGATTTTTCTAACGGCATGCTGTGAAAAGGGCGGCATTTTATTTCCAGAAGCCAACTCAACTCCTAAGCAGCTGGCAAGTCAGAGTCAAAGCTGACTCAGCATGTTGAGAGCACAATGACGAAAGAGAAGCCACTCCTGATTGTATGGGCTAATTTCAGTTTCCCTAAAGGAATATCAAGGGTTGAGGGTTTTAGAAGCTATGTGACCAATATTAAAAAAATAATAATAAATAAAGTTTTAGTTTTACTTTTTACTTACAGCAAGCTTTTATTGGATGGTTCGCAGATGGAACAGCAGTCTGGGCATCTAAGCTAAAAGTATTTGACTGAAAAGTTATATTTCAGTCACGCTACTCAAGACTGCCATTTTCTCAATATATGCACTGTACTACAATTACTGATTTTATACAGGTTTTACTTTAAAAAACACCCAGATTGTTTTAAATGAGCAAGACTGGACGAAGATGACTTCCTTTAGACTGTATGTCAGCACAAACACACACAAAAGTTGTTGTGTTTCCTGCTGGAGAAAGACACTGTTCACTCCAGTTCAACATTACAGGAAAGGGAAGAAAACATTTGGAATGGAATGTAAATGAGCTGTTGATTACACACAGTGCAAATGGTATTTTTAAATATGATTTTCAACTGTAAAACTGTACAACTGCAAGTTCCCTTTACGACCAAATGTATTTCAGCTACAGCCTACACAGAGCTTTATCAGTAAACACTCATTATATTGCTGGTAAGACATTGGTATCAAAAAGATTACATGTGATTACATGCTAATCCCTTGAGTTCAATTTCACAAGCACACCAGCAATATGACAGATGGGCAGGTGTGGGTTTCATTTAAAGGAACCAATTTCAGACTGTTTGAATTGTATAAAAATCTATAACAGGTACAACTACAACAGCAGCCCTGGAGCTACTGGGGACTCAGTGTCTTCTCAGGAACCCTTCAGCAGGGCAGCAGCTGCATCCAAATACCTTCAGAAGATTCTAAAAAGAGTACTTTACCAATTAAGCATTGCACTCCTATAACATTGTCGGATTCATGTTTTGTCACATTCTGTGAAGCAGAACCAGAGATACTGTATATACAGTATGTATTTTTTCATTCCACACATTCTTCTATTTTGTTAAAAAGTTGGTGGACAGGTCGGTCAGAGATTCAGGGTGTGTGGTGTGCTAGACCCAGTAGCGTTTAATGTAGCTTTGAGCCACTTCTCCCTAACGCTACACCCCCAGTGCATTTTTCACTTGAAACTTTGATCTGTAAAATCGGTCGAGTTCCTCTTTAGCACTACCTGTCGCAGGAGGAGTTGCTTCGGCTTGACTCGTGCTGGGCGTCCAGCAGGATCTTCTCCATGTCTCCATTGTGGATGGAGGACGAGGACGGGACGTGCTCCAGCCCCCCCACTATGGCCTCCTCTTCCTCCACCTGAGGGAGGGGCAGCAGGCTTGGGGCCGGGCCATCTGTGGAGGGTGACTGGGCCGCTCCAGCTGTGCCTCTGTTCATCTCCAGCTCCACCCAGGACCCTGGGAGAACAGACAGACAACTTTCATTTACTCACCTCTGTCAATGCCGCAAATACTCAATTGGTTTTTAGTGATTTTCACCAAAACATTTTTTTTTAATGGTTCGTTTAAGGTTGTATTTTTCAGTTTTTATGCCCCCACCAGCGCACTCAAGTGAATTATTTCCTGCTGCAACAAAACGCTGACCACCATAGTTTTTTACGCAAGGTTGCAAAAAAGTTTACATTCCTGTTTTCCCCCACTTGATCCGAAAAATGTGCTGTAAATTATACCAGGCAATTATTGTGGTAGAGAACAATTATTAAAAAAGGATATTAAAAAAGTAAGCAAAACTTAAAGAAAAGGTACTTACACAAACTCTTCAATATTTGGTATGGCAGTCAACTATTCTACAAAGTAACTGAGTTTATGTAAACAAGCTGGACTGCATTACTGCCTTACAACAAATAATATACAATTTTGAATTGTATGTCCGGATACGAGCATCAGGATCGACTGATAAAACAGAGTGAGTGTAAAGTCATGTCAATAAACAAATAAAACAATATCCTGCTCAGCCAGATCTGATATGCCCCAAGGAGCAGTATGTTTGCTTCCATTGGCCAATAAGATAATAAGTATTCAGTTGGGAAGTGTCATTTAACTGTGTCCTTTTTCATTTCGGTGAATATTACCACCCCTTTGGTAACATTCCCAAAATAATAGCCTGCTTGTGTCTCTATAGCAAGGCACAATGCACTACCTAGCTTTCTTGTTTTGGTACAGCCACTGATATTTGCTTTTCACTTTGTGCACTTTTGATTGTATATGCACATAAGAAGCTTTGACAAATAATTTCACTTTGGGTAAGCAAGAGGCTTCCAAAGTGTTTTTTTTATAGGAGACATTTTGACTTGTCATAACAGGCCACTGTGCAAACACGCACAATATCTGGACCCTTAAACTGACAGTTAAATTAAATGTAACTATCATTTCCTTAATTGCAACTGTGCTTTCGCTGCTGTGACATGCATGCATGTCTGTTGCGTAAAATGCCCACGCTCCTCCTATTAATTACTCAGAATAAACTGGTTGTATGTGTAGTGGTAAGATTAGTCTTATTTTCCTTCATCTCCACAGAGTGAAAGATTTCTGACATATTGTCTGTTAGAGAGAGGAAAGAGATTTATAAATGTCATGTATAAATCTGATGACTCATATAGTTTCAATAACTATAGACCAAAATCCTTGCTTCCTCAGTTCTCAAAAATACTCAAAAAACTATTAGTAAAAGGCTAGATAAACTATATGGAAAATAGGAGTCAGTTTATTCAAATGGGTATTCACCGGTCAGTGAGCCGTGGTATTTCCTATGGTATTCCACAGGGGTCAGTTTTAGGCCCGAAATTGTTTATCCTTTAGCTAAATAACATGTTACTGTTTTTGCAGATGACAAATATTTTTTGTTGCGCTAAACACTTGCAGCAGTTGCTGGAAATGGTCACAATTGAAATAAATAAATTAAAACTTTGGTTTGATTTAAATAAGTTACATTTAAACTCTAACTAAATTAAATTTGTGATATTTGAAAATCATACTTTAACTACAGATGTTAAAATAGTAATTAATACAGAATCAATTTAAAAGTAAATTTTTGGGTGTTCACAAACTGTGATGGAAGCCCTACATTAAATATCTGTGCATGGTATATCGAGCAAAACTAGATACATATTGAACCATAATACATTACATATTCTGTACTGCACTGTACCTAATTTTTTTGTATTCTTTTGTAACATTGTTGACTGATAAAAAAAAAAAAAAAAAATAGTTGAAGCCTTTACAAAGGCCTTTTTTGACTGGCATGTCAAAGGTGGGTTTCAACTAAAAAGGTTAGCAAGGGCAAGAATTTTAAAGGGAATACCCCTCATCATGCAGCTTTGAAAACACTTTCTTCTTCTGCCACTACAGTAAGTAAACACCATGGTCATATGAGCTTTCAGAGGATTGAATTGGAGAGTTCAGGCATCAAGCCAGTTATACCCACTACCCAAACGATGCATGCACCCCTCCCCCTAAATCAGGCTTCGACTCAGCATTTACACTCATCCTGCGGATTACACAACAAACTGCGAGCCAAGCTGCTGTTGAGAGCCCATTGTCTCTGCTTCGTAGACTAAAACCACATGGCCATTGCAACACTGAAGCTTCCGAACATTCTGGCCAAAGAGCACTTATCAGCTGTTGCCGTGGGTTTAGAGTAAGCAGACGTAATGTGACTTGTTTGATCTACTGATTCTGAGGTGCGGACAGGAGGGAGGAGGGCCTCTTGCCTGAAGATCCCAGGTATTAAGATAAAAATGACTCTGGTGGGAGAGCTCCAGGAAACACCACAAATAGCATAGTCTCAGATAACAGAGCACACTGCTGGCTTCTCCTTCTGATCAGTCTGAGGTCTTATTGTCCCTGAAGTTGTGTCTCAGCATGTACTGCAAGCCTAATGTAAACATCACCAATCAAAACTCTTATGTGAATTTTATCCTCAGTGCTGGGTTAAATGTTGTAGTAATTAATTTAATTTTAATCTATTTATTAATCCCCAGTGGGGAAATTACAATTTACACTCTGTGTACACTTTTTGTTAGTAGCAGGGATCATGGGGCCCCAGATAAAATAAAACATATCTGACCCTTCGGAAATGTTTATCGGCAGTTTTTTTTTGGTATTATCCTATATTTTGTATTGTTATTCAGGCATAACGGGCAGATAAAAAAGGTGGACTGTTCTGATACCAGACTTGGACAGAATAACAAGATAGTTGCTCACTGGCTACCCTATTTACAGTGGCTTGAATAAGTTTACACACACATGCTAAAGTTGAATCTGTGTTAAAATAAAAGTGGCTAGAAAGTATGATTCAACTTTAGCGCACACACACACACACACACACACACACACACACACACACACACACACACACACACACACACACACACACACACACACACAAGAATAAGTTTACACACCCATGCTAAAGTTGATTAAAAAGAGGAATTAAAAAAATATTTATTAATGCCTTAATTCAGAAACATTTGGAAAATCCAACCTATAAAAAGGACACCAATTTTCTTTGTGAATGCATAATGTATTGTAAATAACATACCCTTCTCCATACACAGAGTTTGGCATGGCTTTATAGTTCCATACCTAGAGATAGGCATGGGGAACTATAACACCATGCCAATCTCTGTATGGTGAAGGGTATGTGATGATGTGGGGGGGTTATTTTAATTCCAAAGGCCAAGGGAACTTTATCAGGATGAATAGTATCCTGGATCCATAAAATAACTGCCTTTTAAAAATAAAAATGTGCCTGCCTCTATGGGAATTTAACATAGGGGTGTGTATACTTTTGCCCCCTGTATTTTAAGGAAGAACATTTATTTATTTACAATACATTATTTATTCACAAAGAAAATTGGTGTCCTTAAAAGGTTGGATTTTCCAATTATATTTTTACTTAAGGCATTAAGATCAACTTCCAAAAGATGTTTTTTTAAATAATTCCTCTTTTTAATCAACTTTAGCATGGTTGTGTAACCTTATTCTAGCATATATATATATATATATATATATATATATATATATATATATATATATATATATATATGTGTGTGTGTGTGTGTCTTTAAAATAAGTGGCTAGAAAGTATGACTCCTGACCCACCTCCCTCCTACACTGAAGTGTGCTGCAACACTTTCCCCTCTCATGTCCAAAACGTCTGTCCCTTCACTGTGGCCAGAAATAGCATGTCAAGTCACGTCCCCCCACCCCATAGTGTGGTACAACTTTAAACCACAGACGCTTTCCAAGTAAGCCCCTGAGTTAGTGCAGCAGGGTAATAAACAGGCCTTTGTTTACGTCTCTATGGCTTATAGTCGAGGTCTTGCATGTATCCCATTTCAACAACGGAATGTTCGGGTGATACATTTCCACATACGTGAAGACGAAATTAACGCACTAATGTAGGCCTTAGTTAATTTATTTTAAAATCCCAAATTACTTTGAAAGCGATTAATTTTAAAAAGGGATTCAGTAAGTTAGTTTCCTGTACTGTTTGACTTTGCCTTCCATTTGCACTATTTAGAATGTAGGCTATTACTGAAATATTACTTATATTTTTTTTAATCGTATATATTATCTTTCTTTGTCTTATTTGTATATTACTTATCTTTTGTATCCTTATTTGTATATATTTCTTAGCTTTAATATTATACTTGTTATACGTGTTATTGCACCGCCGGTCGGACAAAAACGTATTTTGCTCTGTATGTGTGGCACATATTGCAAAGATTCCAGTAAATATTAATCATGCCAACGTTATACGTATCTGTGAGTATAATACATAAAAAGAATGGGAGAGGGTATACACGTAAGTAATGTTATATTAGAGGGGTTTGTTAGTTCTAAAGATATAATTGACTGTAAAGTACAGCAACTCACGTTCTGACCCCATTTTTTTGTGCCAGTTATGACTTCTTCCATATCGCCTTGTTGACAAAGCTTAAACCCACCTCCACCCCTTAGCACGAATCGCTGATTGGCTTACTTGCTTGTCAGTCATGCCCGTCGAAACGCAATTGGCGCTACAGCTGTCAATAAACAGAATATATCGTTTTCACGTCTCCCCCGAAAAAAAAAGATGAACGTGTAGAATAAACTATCTTTAATGATTAAGAACCCACAATACATGTATTACAAACATACAGCCGTGCACCCCGACAAGTTCATCGGAGAGAAAATACACTGACATGCTGTTACTGTTCAGAAATGTGGTAACATTTAGCTTACCGTTTAGCCCGGAGTCTCCGTTGTTGTTTGTAGACGTAGTGTTAGCAGCGTCGGACATGGTGGTGCCTGGTGAGCAGGGCGGGTTGCATAAAAGCTCAAGTCAGTGCAGAAACGCGCACTACCTTATCTGCACACATTCAGACGTGCGATAGTACAGCTTGCTACACAAGTGGCCTACTCCTGTTTGTCAGAGAGCGGCTTGCTAAGCTAAAGCACCGCTGCAGTTTGTTGTCGCCCGTCGGCTTGTCTGGAGGAAAGCTGCAGCCGCGAGCTGCTCAGACCTTCCCGGAGCTGGGTGATGACGTCAAACTGTCCCGTTGATAACAAAAGACAAAGAGGGGGTGGGTCCCAGTTGATTAATGACAATAACAGTCATTTACTTACGTATTCAGAAATCTTTATTATTTTTTTCCGATTATTTTTTTGGGCTTTTCCGCCTTTCATTGTTAATAGTAGGCTACATCTGCGCCTGCTCTACCACTTAACCAATCTGACCACATTCAGAATTCTTAATGAAGTTTAATATTCCAATAATTGCACGAGAATATAGCGAAATTATTGGAATGGGTACAGCATCGATGCGATGCTGTTGCAAGACTGTAAGGCTGTTGCACGGTATAATGTGTCAAATGACCAGTCAACATTTAGAACAGATGTTTTATTAAATGGCATTGATATAAAGGATAAAAAGTGCAATAATAGATATTTCAGACATTTGACGCATTGCCCCACCGTTGCTCGATGCAAACATTATTAGAATAACAATAACCACTTTGGCAATATCAATTGGAATTTTATTTGGACAAATTATAATAAATATTAGTAGTAAAGGTAATGAAGTACATTTCAAAATTGTTCCATTGTAACAATGAAACAATGAAAATTCAAAAGAAATGAATCCTGCATATTTTGTGAATGATTTTTATGTCAGATTATTGTGGATTGATGTGGAGAATGCATTTCATTTATTGTGTGGCTCTAGGATAAAATTACAAAGTAGAGATATTTTTTTACTATGAAGGAAATGATTTGGATGAATGCCATGTTTTCACTTGGAATCTTTTCATTTCATTTGGAAAATGTTATATCCATAACTGTAAATGGTCTGAAAGAAAACCGAATATTCACCAATTTAAAAATGACATGAATTTATATTTTGAAACTTTAAAAAGGACTGACAAATAAGAAAGCC
Source organism: Percina caprodes (assembly GCA_013375575.1). Taxonomy (NCBI): domain Eukaryota; kingdom Metazoa; phylum Chordata; class Actinopteri; order Perciformes; family Percidae; genus Percina; species Percina caprodes. Next base: position 1,635,019 of record JABXJD010000068.1, read on the forward strand.
ATCTGGATTCTGAACATGTACAATGCCTTACAACCTCTAATGTTAATTTCATGCTCCCCGTTTTGTTTGTGTGTATGCATTTAATGTTTTCAATCTGTTTATATATCTATACATGAACAATATATTTTTTTGAAGACAAAAAAGGCAGAGGGAGTGGGATTTCATAACAAGCAGTGAAATAAACACCCGCACAGGTTACGGCATGCATTAATTAATTTGCATCAATTATTTATCGAAAGTAGAAATTCAATCAATGCGGCATGTGGTGATTGTTATCTCGGTTTGCCCATGTAGGAGGAGGCGTGCGTGCACTCACGTCACGTACACAGCACCGGTCGGAGACACGAGGCAGATGTGTGCCCACGTCTATCAGAATTGCAGTAGCTTCAGTGAGCGTGAGTCCACAGCGCCTGGTTTTCATTATGTCCCATCAGGCAGATCGGGACAGATTTACAGCTGGAATACATCTGGAATGCCAGGCGCTCGCAATTTTGAAAGATTGGAGAATCACTGTACTTCTGAGCCTCTTCTCCAGCTGAAGGTGTTCTAGTCAATGACATCAGCTGGTCACGAGATTGTTTCTAATTTAGCAACTGAGGTACAACCTTGAGGATCAGATCGTCACAGTTACCAGAGTCATCAACATGGATATCACATTGCATAAAACTAGAGCACTGTACTGATGAGATCTCAACGATCAAGCAATCACAAGGGTGCAAAAAGTAGTTGCTTTATTATCTTCACTGTCATAGATTAAAATTAGTAGTATACATTACTAGAGGCATCAATATAGTCTGAACTGTCCACATATTAAATACGTGTGGAGACATCAACTGCTGCAAATCCCTGTGCAGCTTATTGAACCATCACATACAGTAGCAACAGTAATGTCTGCAGTAGTTTAACACTTTCAGTGACTTAATGCCTCAGATAATGTTTTCCTTTAAACTTACAACACATCCAAGTACTTTTAACACATCCAAGTAGTTGGTGCAGCAATAAGTCCAGTGTCAAATCAAAAGGATTTCCCTGTTGTGAAGTAGTGCTTCAGAGCAGTGGTACACCATGGGAAGACAATACTTAAGATCACTCAAAAAGATGTGCAAGGTCCAGTTCATTTCACAAAATAGGACGGAACAAATCTGGTGACGTTTTAACGTTTTTTTAATATAAATATGACCATCATAATATTAATCTTTGAATAGGCTCTCTTTTATACCTGACTATTGTTGAACACAAACAAAAAGAAGGAATAGGAACCAATGCACAAAGATGCCAAGACAGCGCCAATCCAAAATCTTTACTGGAGTCTGGACCTATTTGACCACCAAGAGCCTGAGTGCCAGCAACAGTGAGGGGGACAACTCACTAGGTTGAGCTTTCTGTGGAAACACACTGTACTTCTCAAAACTCCTGAGGCACCCACAGAGGTGCTGCTGTCCTGTATGTCTGAGCAGCAAGTGTGTAAAGAAATCTATAAGCATACATGTGTGACTGTTGAGTATGCATGGTTTAATGAACGAGGGGAGACATGTGAAGAGACTCAAAGAATACTATTGACAGTATAATGGGTGAATTAATAAAAAGGTTTACATAAAAAAAAAAAAAAAAAAAAAAGATGGCAAATATATATATATTTTTTTTAGAAAAATAAACACTACAATGGCACAGGACAATAAAGGGACATACTAAATAAGTGTTTTTCATTTTCAACCACAGAACTTTTGGGGGGAAAGTTATAAAAATAAGTGTGTCTGTATTCAGAATTTTTAAGGAAATTAAACTTTTTTACCCATGTTACCCCAAGGGGAAGAAAAGGGCAGGTCAGCTGGCAAAAAAAAAAATAATAAAAAAATAATAATAATTAAAACGCCATATCAAAGGGGAGAAAAAAAAATAATTGGCACATCACTTAAACTACAAGGCAGGTGGTACTCTGCCACAGACAGGCTTATGATGGGCAAAAGCAACGCTTCCTCTGTCCACATCTAGAACAAAGTGGCAAAGTCTGGTCACCCAGTAGTGACGGACAGGGATGCTGGTTGTCGGCGATCACTCCGAGTGAGGCTGCAGGTGCGTTATGTCACCTACACCAGATCTCACATGAGCCCACCCAGGTGTTAGTTCACTTTATCTTGGAATATGTAGAGATTGTTGGTCGTCGCCACGGCGATGATGTTGTCCTGGGGATGCCAGGCAGTGTGAAGTATCTTCTTGTTGAAGTCCAAACTGTCCACGCTGATTTCATCCTTCTTGCGCTTGCCGCCTGCGCACACTTTGCGAGGCTTGAGGACCTGCATGGGCTTGCTGTTTTCGCGGGAGGCCTCCAAGGTTACATCCCGCCTTTGGCCACGGTCGAACATCCGGAAGAAGTTGTTGTATGAGCCAGTCATCACCACACTGGGGAGGGAGATTTTGAGGGGGGGTTGTTGACAGCTTTTAACACGAGTAAACTTGGAATAATAGCCATTATTATAAGATTTGTGTTTTAAGTGAAAGACAGAGTACTGTCCTCACCTGTCATTGCCATTCCAGCAGCATTCAAACTTATCAAAGATGCAGTCGTTCTCATACAGCGAGCACAGCTTGCTCCTCAGGTACTCATGAACCTGGAACGATCAGAGGGGGGGTACCTTAAAACTCACACATCCACTGTAAGCATCATACATGCAAGTCATCAACAATCTAGAAGCTTATCACAATGGAGACAATCTTTCTATGCAACCGCCAGTGCACAGCAACACCACAATAATGGTGCCGCCGGGTGGCCACTATGTGGAATTACAAGGCAAGATAAAAAAAAAAAAAGGGTGGCTATATAAGAAAGACAGAAAAAATAAAAAAAAATGTCTGCTTTTTTCTTTAAGCACACTATACCCATTAAGAATGAATGCACATTATTGGCTATTGATTTAAATTGTGTAATTAGTGTTGAGACTTTAAGAAAACAATGCATGACGTGACTTTTGAACAATGTTAACTTTAGTCAGACACTAGGTTAAAGAACAGTCTTTTCCCATAACAGTCCCCGAATGGTGATTGGGGACTGTCCTCCACAGTAGTGGGGTCTGCAGCAACAGGCCATCCAAATGGTGTCTGTTCAGTGCAAATGATAAGTCGCTCATAACCTGTTTACGCTTTCACTTCAACAAACCTGACACATTGTCAGTCTCACCTGATAGGTCTCCACAGGCCTGTTCTCCATGTTCAGATCCCAAATCTTAACAGACAAGTAGTCTCTGGTCATCATGTAGCGTCCATTGTGGCTAAACTTGACATCTGAGATTGATGATATGATCTCAGAGAAGAAGGAGCGATTACTGGGGTCTTCTGGCTCCTCAAACACTGGACAAGAGAAGCAGGAGGACGATACAAACATAAGTAAGATGAAATATAGTCTGAATGCAGCATTGACAGGTTTCTGAGTGACAGAGAAATGGCGTTCCTCCATTACACGGTACCTGCTCGACTTGCCTTTTTTAATTTTCCATTATAAAACAAAAAAGCACCCGGTAATAGAGAACAGGTACTTCTATTATTTTGTTTTAGCATCACCAGCATCGAGGTTCCAAGCAAGCTGAGCAGATAGCAAAAGGTGACGTGAAAACATCTATTCTCTCTGACCACTGATTGGTCGGAGAGAATAGTCAATCACTGAGTCATTGCTAGTGACGGACGGACGGTGTCCTGAACAAACCCTGAAAAATAGTTTAGCCAGCTGTGTTTTTCAAAATAAATCAGCTTAAAGTTGAGGTGTAGCAATAAAAACAAATCAAAGTGCTGTCCTAGTAGCTTTATGATTATTTACGTGAGTTGAGCAGTCCTATTTATTATAGTACTTATAGGAGTATTTATAGGAGTACAGTGACAAACAAAAGCAAAAAAAGGTTGCAGGCATTTTTTGGGACATGCGTGTCTGATGATAATGTTGGGAGAGAGGAGGCACAAGCTGCAGGCCAGACTCCACAGACCAGTGGTTTCATGTCTTGTTTTCACATACACCAGGAATGAGAGAGCCACACCGCCCCACATATAGTTATACTTTAGTTAGTCTACATATCAACGATGTTTGGAAATTCCTCCGGATGTCCCTTATTTCGGTCGGATGTCAGTAACCTTGCGCTTTCTTTGAGTTGGAATTTTAAACTCTGGTGGATTTCTGAGGGCTATGGTTAACTGCTCCTCAGATCTCTGCAGAGTAAATCCAGACAGCTAGCTTGACTATCTGTCCAAATCTGACTTTTCTGACAACAAACAACTTTTGTACGTACACATGTTCCACCAAAACGAAAAAAGTTGCTTCCAGAGGCTATTTTGTAGCGGCATCGTTGCCCCGTCCAGCGCTTAGTACCACCCAAGATGATTGAGATTGGTTTAAAGAAATGCCAAAAAAACAGAGCATGTTTTTCTCCCATCCTAGAATGCTGTGTGGACTAACCAGAACCCCCCTCCGCAGAGCTGTAAAAGAAGTTCTAGCAATGCCAAACTATGCTTTTGTAAATAGAAATTAAATTAGATAATTTCTGCATATTAGCGACCATGTGAATGTGACTGCTCTGCTCAGTATAGCAGCAGCATAAAGTAGCAGGAGTCAGAGTTCACTCTTAGGTGGGGAGATCAATGATGATGAGGCAAAGGATTTGGTGTCCGAGTGAAAAGCAAAAGTGCAGAATCAGATAATTTACATCAGTTAAATCATATAACAGATTATCAGTGTGTTGGCTCGTCAGACAGGTGTCAGAATGAGCTTTCAATTCAGATTAAGTCAAGATGATCGCAGCTCTGACGGTAACTGCTGAGCTCCTGAAAAACTTCTGGGCCGGAAAGCATGTTGTGATAACAACCAGCAACTGTAAAGATATTGTCATATCTTTAGCTGCAGCATTACAGTATATATTTGTTTTTTTACTTCCACTTTGATGAGGTTTGAGGTTCAAAAATGTAACATAAAACATAGTTAATGTAAGTGTCGCTGTTTTCAAATGTGATGAAACTGAAAAAAAGAACAATGATACAATAAATCTGGCCTCACCCTTGGCCCTTCCTCAAGGCACCTCAGGGTGCCATGGCTGAATACGGGTCATAATGTTTATATATAAACAATCATGACATTGTGGCAATGACTTTTCTACCTCCCTGCTGTGTGTGCATTGTCAGTTGTTTATAAATGAGAAACACCTCTATTCTTCAAAAGATATAGTACAAGATGAAAACTAGTTCACTGTCAATCAGGTGGCTTAGCTTAATGAATTCAGTACGTAAGCCACCGGTCGAAGAATGGTGATTGAAAGTGACCTAAGGAAGTACTCACATTTTGAGTGCTTGTCACACAGTGCTGATGCCCTCATGTCACACAGACGGAGGGTTCCTTTGCTGCTGCTGTAAACAAAGGTGTTACACTGATGAGGATGGAACTCTGCTGCTGTGATCACCTCCGTTAGCTCCTCCATGTTGGCCGGTTTAATGTCAACAATATCTGAAGAGCATAGGGTTAAGTAATAAACCTTTCTAGGGATAACCAAGATGACTCGCTTGACTGTTTAAGTACTATGACAATGTGTACAGTGCATTTTAGTAGTAGAAAAGTATTTCCTAAACCTTGCTCTGAAAAATTCTATCAAGTGTCAAACTGGGTGACAACGTCCACTATGGATGGGTGTCCTTTGTTCGTTTTCTCCCTGGTACCAGTGCTAAAATGATTCTTTCAATAACAGTGCCTAAACTGATACTTAAAAAAATAATAAATAAAAAGGAAGATCATGAAATGACAGTTGGTAATATTAAAGAACGGCTTATTTATTGTTAAGGTCATGTGGCCAAAGTTAAATGATTTATTAAAAATGTAATAAACTTCTCCAGTAAATTGCTGTTAAAACAACAAAACAATATCTTTTAATGCACCACAAGGCTTACTAGTTTCAAGTAAACGCATCATCTTGTGTTTTTCCCCCGCGACAGCTGCACACTGTTGAACTTTGGAATCCCCTATTGTGAAATACAGTCACTCTTGACACCTTGGAACATTAGCGGTCAGCATTTTAATTAGAGCCAGTTACTAGCTGACGGTAACGTTAACATTACCTGCGGTCACGTGTAGTGTTAAGTGCAGCGATGCTTCTGTTGCCACGTCCATATCAGTGCATCAGAGAAAAGCGCAGGCATTACAGTGGCGCAAAAATGTGGCACCAAAATATACCGGTCATTTTCAGCACCGGTGCCATGTTAGCACCGGGTTTCAATACCCAACCCTAATGTCCACTAACATAACTAACAAAACATTATTATAGACAGACAACATAGACAGATTTTATTTAGTGTGGAGACCAATTAAAATCAATATTTGAATCTCAAACCTAAATAAGGCTATATGAAAAACATGTTTGCTTCCAGCTGACACTGATGTTGCCATTAGATATTCTCATATTGCCATGAGAGGCTTGTATTTAAGGATACTGAAGCTGCGGTCGGTGATCTCGAGGTGCCAGAGGTTGATGCGGAGGTCGTCTGCAGACAGGTAAGTCTCATCGTCACTGTTGACTGAGATAGAGTTGATATGGTAGGTGTGAGCGTTGGCAAACACCCTCCGTGGACTGGCTTCCACCATGAGGTCCATGGGTATTAAAACTGGTACCTGAGAAAAACATAATCAAAGACTCATAAAGACAGGAATTCCTTTTAAAGTTCTGAATGATCCTAGTGGCACATTTGTAGTCCGTCACAAAGCTCTTCGTGGACTTTTACTACCAGAGCACGTAGCCATTGTGTCACGCAGTATACTATGCATTTAATTGGCTCAATGAAACAGGAAGCACCAACGCCCTGCTCATACAGGATGAATTTCAGATTAGATTGTCCATCTAATGAAAGTCTGATTTGCTTACTTATAAATCAATACAGCAGTCTAAACAGGGCATACAATAATAAATTTACAGATGTATGTGCTGTACTTATTGGGTACAGGGTCAGTCAAAGGAAACCTTTCAAAAATGAAAAATGCCTTTATTAAAACTAGGAATCGACCGATATAGTTCTTTAAAGGCCGAAGAAGCTGAAAATGAAAATCTTCAATTCAAAATTAAGATTTTGGTATGTTACATACTCCCAACACTAAACTTGTTTCAATGCTTTAAGCAATTATTTAATACATTTGAAACTTTCAACATAATACACAGTAAAAGAGTCATATAGTGTTGTGGGCGGGACATTAAGTCCGATTCAGTGATGTGTGAAATCAAAGCAGATAAACAGACAGAGCTGTAGAAGAGCCAATGTAGCACACTTTTTAATTAACTAACTTAAACCGGTTATCAGGCAATTAAAATCCCGATATAGATAATCTGCAAACGGCCATAAAACAACCTCATTATCGGCCTATCCCTAAATAAAACCCAAATTGTGTGCCTACATGTACGTGTAAAATTGGAGCGTTTTGGCTGAATGCCTTGGTAACTATTCACACCCAGAAGGTGCATGATTCTGGCAGGAATCCAAACACAAGAAGCAGCTGCCATTTTCTTTGCAGTTAGCGAGGAGAAAGGAAGCCAAACCGGTAGCCCATCCTGACACCCATGGTTAATATTTGCATCCAAGTTTGTCCGATTTGGAATTACATGGTATTTAGACTGAACATTTAACCGAGTATGAGCTTCTCCTTCAAATTAAGAAAAACTACCATTTATATATTCTACATCATACAAAGCTATTAACCTGTGTAGAGATTCACGTTGATAAGTTGACAGTATCCACAGTCGAAGCCACCACACACCTATGTTACACCCACAAAAGGAATTATTTTGGCCAATTAGAAAGCTCAGGACTGTTAGCATAGAGATTTAGCTAGTCCTGTTAGATGACTCAATTTTGTCACACCCATTCCTGTTAGGGCAGAAAAACTGATTTGATTCTTTGAATATATATATATATAATGTGACAATCTCTGCCAGCATGGTTTCACCCATGTTCAACCTACAAACTGGTGCAATCAGCTAGAACTGATTGATACATCTGAATACATTCCATCTACCATAACCATCAGTATAACCATATGTAATGTTTTATTGTAATAAGCATAGGGCAGGTGATCTGAGCAGTCCGCATTACCCCACAAAGCAAACCTACTAAGCTGGACATCCATGCTTTCTCAATATATCAGGTATCAAATACATGTGTAGATTATTTTAGCTGTGGGTAGAAACTAGGGCTGCACGATTTGGAGAAAAAGTCAAATTGTGGTGGCAATGTACGATGCTGCGATTACAATTGAGATTTGACAGTATAATGAGTTTACTTGATTATCAAGGAAAATAAGCCACACAAATTTTGAAGTGGATTTTTAAACTTACATACAAAAAGCTAAACAAGCATAAGAAATACATTCACCATAAATGTGCAATACTTATTTGAATAACATCATTTCAGAAAATTAAACATTGTAATTCTTATTAAAGGCATACATTTGTATGCCTTTTTAAACGATGACATTCAAGATGGGTGTAATATAATAACTAGTATAATATTACATTTTGTACAACCTCTTCTTACAATCTGCATGCTCTGAACCCTCTTAACGTGACCATCCGCGACACATGCACTACTGCCCGAACAGACTGACTGTCACTGGGCATCTTTGTAGGCATTTGATACGAGGGGCGCACTTAAGGCAGATTCAACGTAGAGTCAACACAGAACCATTAATCAGGGATTAGTCAGAGCGAGAACATCAGGCAAGTGAGTGATTTCAGAGCCTGAGTGGTGAAGAGAGGAAAGAGAGCGCCGGGGTGAGCAGAGTTGGACTTAGCGTAGGGGTTGTGTGAGAAAAAAGCAAGCGGAAAAAAATGATGACAAAGTCAGTTACCAGAGAACACAAACATCTTGAGACATGGTGGCTCATCTGTTGTAAATAGTGTTGGTAAAGCCAAGGGTGTTACAACGTGGAGGCGTAAAGTGCACACAAGAGTGTCACGCATGCAGCACACCTTTTGTTTACTCAAATTGCGGTTACGTTAACGCACAGAGTCGCATCACGATTGATATTAGCTTCATCGTGCAACCCTAGTAGAAACTAGAGATGTTCCGATACCAGTATCTAAAAACGCTAGTATCGGTATCAAAAAGTCCTGGAGTTTATGCACCAATGCGATACCACGTAATAAAGCCCTAAACAAAATCCAATTTAAAAGTAGTTTATGTTCTTTTTCTGTTATAACGGACCTTCAAACTGCATGATAAAAGAAAGTTCTGTGGCATTCATTGTTTGAAAGTTGAGTCCTGAGCCAGACCAACAACAAAAGATAGAAATCATATCACATCAATACAGGGATAGCAGTATACAGTTGTTAAAACCAAATATATGACGCACTGGTATCCGGTCAGTATGTTGACCCTTCCCATTTAAGACAGGCAGCTATGTGGGCAAAGTGTGTACATGACGTTAGTCCGACGTGGTTTATTGTTATGGGAAGTGAGGCTCTCCGTGTATAGAAAAGTACCAAAGGCAGCAGTTGCCGCTGACACAGTGATGCAATGAAGAAATACAATGGTGTCATGCTAGTCAACCAGCGTATTTCTACCCAATTTCCCTCCAAAACCACTTCAGAAGAGTAACAGTCACAGCGATTAGCCTACTTGCTTTGGTGTTTGTAAAGCATTAGAAGAGATCCTTTTTCATTTTTATCTTCTATGTAGATGCACTCCCCTACAAAAATCACCGCAGTAGTCAAGATTGATTTATTTCCAAATAGAGCTAGCGAGCAAATTTTTTAAAAACTACTTTTCTCATATCGCAGGGGAACATTTTTTCGCAATGTAAGATTTTTCCAATATCGTGCAGGCCTAGTATAAACCTTGGTCTATCAGAGTAATCACACATCTTAATACACCACTCAGATTCAAGGACTGACCCGCAGGGACGTGATAGTGTTGGGATCTTTGTAGCGTCCATCCTCCTCTTTGAGATTATAGCCCTCTGGCCTCTTGTCTCGTTCACTGATTTTCCACAACTTGATTGTCTTATCTGACAAAAAACAAAAAGACTTATGTAAATAACAACATCATGGACAATTAAACAGTCTTAGCAGACATTGGAGAGGTCAAACAACACGGATATGTTGCTCATACCTTGATTACATTTCAGAGGTTTCGAATAAAAGGGTAATTAAAAGAAACCTCTCAGAATGTGATTTTTAATCCAAGTTTGATACACCTGATAACTTAAGAGTTCTTAGTTTATTTGGCATTTTGTCGTTTATGACTGTGAAAAAGGCCTTCATACATGTTAAGATAGTCCAATAAAAGTAATTGTGAAGTGTGAAAAGCCGCATTTAGTTTCTCTGTTGAAGATGGCATTAATGTCACCCATTCACATTTCAAATTAAAGTCACCACAGATTATTGTTAAATATCTGGCTATGCATTTGATTTAAAAAAAAAAAAAACTAACGTACCATTAGTTGACAACAAGAACTGAGCAGCATTCTTCTGGGGAAGCCAGCGAATCTTGTTGATCTTCTCTTCTATTTCCAAACTCTTCAAGTAGTCAAACTCTGGCTCATGGCTCTGGAAAGTGCTGTAAACATTGTATTCACTCCGGAACTGAGGCAGATTCTTATTCTGCCGGGAGCCAGGCAAAATATCAGATGAAGATGAAAAGAGCAGACATTAGACAAGAAAAAGCCAGCTATGGACATTTTTGTTTTATATATTATATAACTTTTATTCCAAAAAGACATATCCATCGTTAAAATAAGTGAAGGCTACTTTTGGACAAAAGCACAGCTTACTCCTTACATTCTTGCTTATAGGAGGCAGTTTTTTTAAGCTTTCAGAAATTGACTTCAGGGGATGACCTTTTCTGAAATGGATAGTGTGTGGGGAAATTTTTTTTGCAGCTGTACCTCGATTTCCTGCTGGAAAATGACTACACGTCCGCCCTTGTCTCCAGTAGCTAGCAGCTCCCCTGTGTGGTTAAATTCAACTGTGGATATGATGTCCGCTGTAAAAACAAAAAAAAACATGAAGACATTTAAACTTGCACTTGTAATAATGTTTTCTTTTAAATTGGTGTACAGACATAAAATGACTTCTGTCCAATCCTTAAGTCAATGAGGAACCACTCAGTTATCCCATCTAACTCTGGATTTATCCTTGAAACAGTAGATGGGTGAGTGTGTAGTCCGGAGATGTAGAAGAATGTCAAAGCATGTGGAGCAGACGGAAAATGATCAGTAACCTAGTTTTTCCTACACATTTCCCCCAGCAGTAGCATGTTGCTTTATGTACACACACACACACACTAGAGCAGAAGGACAATGCTGCAGTAGGAGGTCTTTGTGTGTGATTTACTCCCTGAGGCCAAAAGTAGGGGGAAATATATTTGAGGACATAATGACAACTGCTCTTCTATTAGGGCAGCAACCCACATCAACATTTATATTTACATCAGCTTTAAGAGTTGGGTCAAGAACTTGGTACTTTTTAGGATACCGACCAATGCACAATTACATTTGTACTACCGAGTAACGATCCACGTTAACTCAAAAGGAGCCAAATTTTTATAACTTAAAGCACATTAGCATCTCCGTCCCCTCCTCTGCATGGTGACAGAGCGCGGCTCAACTCCGACACACGCAGAGTGCAATTACGATAAAGCAGACGGAAATGTGGTTACACTTTACAAAACTCCACGCAAACAACGTTCGCTGCAATAGAATATAATGGCGAGCCAAAAGCAGACGCGGTGTAGTTACACTTCCTGAGACAGACAGGCCCAAGGGTGTTCTAAGCCCTACTGACAAACTAACAGGCTGAAAGTTGTAGGGAAGGGTCATATTCTACACCCATGGGAAGCGTTTGGGAGGGCAAACGGTGGTTTTTTATCTGTAGTATTTCTTGTATGGAAATGGTATCCTTTTTAAAATTTGTTTTTCGATTTGGACTAGTTTTTATATTTTTTCACAGCTAAAGCATTTTTTTTAATAATTTTTTTTTAGAGTTAAGTACAGAAAAACGGTCCCATCAGCTATCATTGTTTCTCTATTGATTCACACATTTAGCCTGTGAAATGTATAAATGACTAATGTCCACCATGGGCATAAAAACAAAACTCATGGCCAGAGCAAAGCAACTACCTGCATTACAAAATCATGCATTACTTATATAATGCCTAATGGAAGTCACTATGTGCCTATGTGGAGGCTGCATGGATCAAGAGCGGTGAGAGCAAATATGTAGGCCGAGGATAATGTACCATTTTTCTGTCACTTCATTGTCGGAATGTGTTAAAGGGCTGAAACATGCCAGACTGCTCCAGAACATCATGAACTGAACAACAGTGTTTCACCTACCATTGTTTTGGCAACAACCCCTCATATATTTTATAATGTTTTAACAACTGTATACTACTATCCCTGTGGATGTGTAGATGGATGTCATATGATTTCTATCTTTGTAGTCGGTCTGGCTCAGGTTACACTCTTTATGAAACATGAACAAACAATGAACGCCACAGAACTTCCTTTTATTATCCAGTTTGACAGTTAGTTATAACTAAAAAAAGAACAGAAATAAACTTCAACGTAGATTTTCTTTTTACATAGCATCGGAGTACAAAATGCAGTACTTTCCGATACCAGTGTTTTAGGCAGTATCGGAGACAATACCAATACTGGTATCGGAACATCTAATGAGTAACGTATGCGGAGCGGACTTTCCAACACTACGCTTTCACTATAATTAATGAAACTTGATACAGATGAAAGCAGCGGTATTTGTGCGTTTGCTCCGGAGATCCACTCTACACATGTAAACATAGGACAGTCTTCTATTTATATTTTTTACGAGGTGTGTGCGGCCCTTTTACACAGAAATGGATCATAAAGTGTCATTATTTCTTTTAAATTAAAACTACCGATATACGGGAAACGACTTAATGACTTTGAATGAGCGTATTGGCAGTTTCATTTTGAGAGTTTCTGCTTTTAGTTTTTATTTCCCTGAACTGCATCCTCTGATAACAGCAGACAGTAAAGTTTTTTTACAGTGCTATGTCGGCTCAAAAAAAAAACAATCCCAAAGCAAAAACATAGTTGTGTGATGTTTAAACCAATGTGGTTTTATTTATTTTCCAAAATTATGTGCACTAAATCACAATTGTGCTACACTCATAAATAGATGCATCAATCAACGTTATTAGACAGACAGACACACTAATACTAGTTCTTGGCAGAGTTCATACCTTCAGCTACGTCATCATCAATGGCTCCTTTCACCTGAGAAAAGCACCACTGCATGTCACCTCCAGGTCCTGCAGGGATTTAAAAAAAAAAAAAAGCATTCAAGTACAGTACTGGCAGGCTTACTACATACATTTTAATTTAAAGCCTCACAATGTTTCCCACACCTAAACTGCATTGTTCTGGGCATCAACAAGGATGTACAAGTAGTTAAGATAAGATGGGCAAGTTTTGGCTTGTCATGTGCCCATTCCTTTCAAAACTTCTCCAAGTTTAGCCTCAAAATAAAATTGAAACCACACAATTCAATCCCTCTAAAACTAAACGCAAGACATCCCTAACTGTTTCACACATAATACCTGCAGAAGTTGTTATGCTATAGGCTCATTAAGAGGCCAAAGAACTACGGTTATAAAGCACAGGAACCTTGGATGTCAAATCTTTCAACATTGAATGAGTTTAACTGTAAATGCATCCACCAAATCAAAAATCTGATTTGAGCCTTGGTGGTTTTCTTGCTTTGAGAGAATTTGAGAGTCGATTGCAAAACAAATGTTCATCAATACTGACTAATTCCAGATCACAGTTGGTGAATATAGTCTCAAACCATCTTAAGCTTGGGCAACTGTTGTAACGTTACCAAAAAGAGATGCTCTCACATCAGGCTCCTATGTTAAATAAAACAAGAAAAAAAAACATGCTGACTTGTTTGATTATGACCTCCATCACTAGCCTCAACAGGTTCTGCCGCAACATAGCTCATTGCACAATATAGCTAGTTAAATTCCACCTATATTTTTTTTAACACGTGATCATTTCTGTTATTACACAATGCAAACTGGTCTGATTTGTGGATACCACGTACTGGAACAGCTCTGCAGAATAATTAAGGACATTTATGAGTCACCCTGTCTTCATCATACATGTATTCTGAGATGAATTATGATTTTAAGGGTTGGTACTGGTCAGGACAAGCACTCTCATAGATTGCCTGCATAAGAAAATGCACATAGGTGTTTAACTGTTGAAATTATCTCAGTCAGTTTTAACAAAAAGGATGATGTGAAATGCCTCTGTCCAAAGACCAGTGTCATTTCCCCGCCCAATTGGACCAAATGCATGTACTAAATGTCAGCAGTGACCCGTTTTTGAAATAGGAATAAATAGCCATCAATCTTAATCGGCTACAATGGACTTGAGTCGCATATTATTTTAATAGCTACTTCGTTCATTGAAATGTGAAATGCTAACGTTAGGCTATAAAAAACGTGACTATTTGGGTCTTACTTGAAGAGAGACAATTTCCACTTAGCTAATGTTTAGCATATGCATGTCCTCAATACTGGTTCTCTTTAATCTTAAATTCTTTCAACCAGACGTTGCACAGAATATTTAACAGCTTGTTCAGTCTGCAGCAGGCCTGGATTACTAGCCTGCATGTGGGCAATGTCAAAGTTTGAGCTAACGTTAGCTAGCCTGGTTTGTATAGCCAGTCATGGCATGTTTAAGAAATGTGTGCACTGGAGTGGAACCGCCTTTTTTACCTCTAGCTATTTGCTTTGTTTCAACATCAACAGCATATCAGATATATTAAATGAAACGTTTGAAACCCTCGTGCACAAGTCTGAGAAACAGCCGTTGCGGCTATGACAAGTTGGAAGCGTTATGTTGGTGTAGCTATGTTTGGCTAACACGGTTTGCAGCGTTAGCTGGCTGATCTCTGGTCTGGTGATAATGGTAAACAGCTATCGGTTGCTAGCTTGCTAGCAGCAGCTGGCTAGCTTTAGCCGGCAAATGCAGGCCAGATAGATGGACGATGACACTTGAGTTTGCCGAGTAGCTAACATTAGCACAAGCGAGCTAAGTTTAGTTAGCTACCAACCGTTAGCTAAACTGACACTAGCTAGGTTGGTTAGCGACGTCCTGCAGCCGTCAAGGCAGAGAGCTTGTTGGACCGGAGTCGGCCTGTTCGTGGTGTTTATGTGTGAAACGTTAATGGTTGAACGGAATTACCTGCCATGACGAGACAGACAGTGGAGCTTGCCTCAGTCAGTCACGATCCTGCTTCCCACTCCCACGCGCTGTTTCGTGGGATCTGAACTTTTTCTTCCACTGTCTAAGCAAAACTGAATGTCACGCGCTAGCTAAATTAACAATTAGACGGGTTATTTTATTGCTATTCTGCTTTTCTTTCCCGCTCCTCTCGTCGCTGTTGTTTCACTCTCTCTGTGTCAGTCACTCTCTCCTCC
The DNA here is from genome assembly GCA_013375575.1 of Percina caprodes. Classification (NCBI taxonomy): domain Eukaryota; kingdom Metazoa; phylum Chordata; class Actinopteri; order Perciformes; family Percidae; genus Percina; species Percina caprodes. The sequence continues at coordinate 1,650,496 of JABXJD010000068.1, forward strand.
GTCTCTCTCTTGCCGCATCCCACAAGTCACTGCTTCCCCACCCCAGAGTCTTTTTTTCACACGTGAACCAAAGGGTTTTTATAATGCGCGCGCACACAGAATGGCAGATGCACAGGCACGCGCGTGCACATTGTGGATGGAGGGATGTAGCGACTGTCCTACTCAGGCATAGCCTAGCCTACTGTTCCTTGATGCAAATTTGACGGAAGTATTAATATTTATTATGTTGGAAAGCACCCAAGAAAAATTACAATGTAGTTCCTGTTGAGCATTTGGTCACACTGAAAGGACCAATGTGAAATGTTGAAATATCCATTTCAATGTGACTACACCTAATCAAGCAACCATCTCCAATACAGGGATGCTCTCCAAAGTTCTGTTCTTATTATTTATTATGGAAGACAAACCTTGCATGTGTCAATATACTTTAGTTGACCCTGATTCAGAGTACAATAACAAACACCAATTTAAAAAGAGAATCTTTCCGACTAATTGAACACTGAATACTGTAATTCTTGACTCTCCAGACACAGCTGAAAAGCACATAGCTGAAAAAAAAATGGATTTACTGATTTTTGAATGTACTGAACCAGAACGAAACCAGAAAAAAGTTACTCAGCAAAATTAGTGTTTGGAGTCAGTTACTTTCCTTCTTTGACACACAATCATCATCAATAAGAATCATCATCAAGAGACACGGTAAACTTCAATCTGCTCATTTCAAGAAGGATGTTGCTACACACATCTGATTCATAAGGTAGGCTATCTAATATGTCACAAATTGGATTTTATGTAGACACTACGTGCAGTGAAAACCAAAACTGCAAAGTGCCTGTTTGCCATATAATAGCAGTATTAAAATATAAGCCTACTCACATTCTGAATATTTTATTTGCATGCATGACTTCCAATCCGAAATGGACCACTGCTGTGTCTTTTACTGCCAAAATTGATTGAGTGTCTGAATTTCTAAACAATATATCTATCTTCTCCTCACATTGTTTCCAGTAAGTCATGTATACTGTAAAGTAACCACAGTATGTTGGTGGACTCTGGAGGGGATTGAAGAGCTTGTAAGATGTCTCAGCACCACAAACACTGAGGGATTAAGACGTGTAATGATAGTTTTACCACCTACATGCATCCGTCAGATCCTTCATCCCGTTCAGAAGTATGCCCACTGAAGAAAAGAGAAATACAGCATTCCTAAGTCCCAGCTTGCTAAGAAATACAAGAATGTGAGGAATACAGTACATCAAATGGCAAGCTGCACAAGATAAGATGAAACATGTTTAGTGGGAGTAGAGCTATCAAAACTGCCAACTGCAATATCGTATTAGACTCAGTGCTTTCTGACCCACTTCACTGTCAGTGATTTAAAATCTTTTAGTTGACGTTTCCACAAACAATATCCCCCTCAATATTCTTTAAACAGCCATTGCTCCTTATGAGCAAGATTCCAGATCAGCCCATCTAAGATTTAATTTTCTCAAATTCAGAGCAGGATACCCAGGGCTCGGTTTACACCTATCTCCATTTCTAGCCACTGGGGGACAATAGGCAGGCTAGGGGAACTAATTTTAATGTTAAAAAACCTCATGAAGTGACATTTTCATGCCATGGGACTTTTAAGATATTTTTATAAGATAAGTGAAAACCTTGACATTCTAATAGCATTTTTACTAAATGTTCCTAAAAATAAAATAAAACGTCAACCTGCTGAAAAGTCAGTTGATCGCTCCCTCAATCAACACTTCACATTACCACCATCCGGTTGGAGATACAGGACTTTAACATGAAGAGGCCGGAGCTTCAGCAGGAGTTTTATCTCTTCTGCTATAGCAGCCCTAAACAAACTGAGATACTGCTAGGGGCCTGCATGTATTGTCTCTATATGTTGTTTTTGTGTTGTCTTGGCTGCGGAAAGCAAATCTCCCTATGGGACAATAAATCTTAATCAACCGCAGTAAGACTCATTCTCTGGGGACCACAATTATCTGTACAAAATGTCATGGCAAGCCATCTAGTTGTTGAGATATTTTAGTCTTGACTTAAGACTTACTGACTGACACTGCCATACAGCCGTGCTGCTAGCATTGCTGAAAACTAATAAGGAAGCATCAATTATTAGAAAAAAAAGTAATAGACTGTTTTAATTCCTACAAACTTATTAAAATGCTGTTTTAGGCTGGGAAATGTGTTTTGGTTCTGCATGAGTACCAGCAAGGGTTCATGGGAAAATATGTTTTTTGTGGTTGTTGGGAGCTCAAATTCATGTCAAAGTCTCATGTCTCAAGTGTACGGCTCTGCCTATTGAGGATTGCTGGACTTCCTGCCAGGCTGAATGCAGCTTGTGTTAATGTCTTAAACAGCAAGACACAAAAACAAGACTTTATTGTTCCGCTGCTTTCCTCCATGACTGGAGCCTTTCAATGTGTGCATCGATTGCAGCTCCTATTTTTAGAAACATCTTGACATTGACATTGTACATCGGTGATCAGTCATTTTAAATATACAGCATCTTTTACGTTATAAGACGTTATGGGATTTCTATAAACCTGTTATCAACATTTGGTCTTCAAGGAGAGTAAAATATTTTTCTGTTGCCCTTATGCAACATTGTTATCATCATATAACCGTGATAATATTGTCAAACACTACCTTTTTTACAACTGCTCGTTGCCACAGCATACAATCACGCTTAACCCTCTTGTTGTCTTCCTGTCAAAATTGAAAATCAACACTTTTATTGATGCTTTTTATCAATGTTATTACCTTTTTCTTACATTTTTGTCCCTTTTTACGTTTAACACTACGTAACACTAACTTATTAACTTTAGTTTTACAGTTATTTTTGGAAATTATGGTCAATAAACCTAATTTATAGGAAATTATACCTAACGTTTGAGTTAGAAAAGCAGAAATTAGGAATTATTTAGACTAAAATTAAAGGAATGTATATTAATGGATAATCACAGACAGGCATATGCCAACTGTTACTCAATACTATTTCAAAACCACTTTTTTTTTTTTAAATGCTATAAAAAATGAATAAGACCCCCCACAAAAAAATGAATGAAAGTAGAGATTTGTACTTGCCAAACAGCGTTGTGTGGAATTAATCATGTTATTTTGGGTCATTACAATTGGGTAGTTAAAAAGAACATTGATATAGGAAAACGGGGTCAATTTGATCCGAGGACAACATGAGGGTTAATATAAATATTATACAGGAAGCAAAACAGGTCAAATACATTATGTAATTGACAGTTGCTACTTTTCTACATCACTCAAATATCTTTAGCAATCAGCGTTTAATGGGTCACACTTTACTTGATGGTATCTACATAAGGGTGACATGACAAGGTCATGAACGTGTCATAAACATTATGAACAAGTCAGAAATGTATATGACATAACGCTTCTTTCAGTTAAGTGTCATTTGGTTTTATCATGACAAGTTATGGTTAGAGTTAGGGTCCATGTGTCATGACAGTGTCATTTCACTCTTATGTAGATACCTTCAAGTAAAGTTTTACCGTTTAATGCTACCCTGTTTAACTTGTTCAGCCAACCGTGTCATATTTGTATGCCAGTGGTGCAGGATGACCACTGATCCCGCTCTGTTGCTCTGTTTCTGTATTTTGTCCACTAGAGGGCCACAACCATTTGAAAATATTTTTTAACAGTAAGGTAAAGGACCACCGAGTTTATGTTGGGGGGTGGGTATATATATATATATATATATATATATATATATATATATATATATATATATATATATATATAGAGAGAGAGAGAGAGAGATTTATATATATTGTAAAACCAAAAAAATCAAGTCAGTTCTGTTGTCAGATAGCTAGGTAGTGTCCATCACAGAATGAAAACTCATCTGTTCACACTCCACTTTGGCTCAAATGATACATAATTATATAATCTCTATTTTGTCTTTAAATGTAGCACATCAAGCAGATCAGCATATTTGATGTAGGCCTACTTCTAATTTTTGGTTTGTACCCATATGGTTGAATGCACTTATTGTAGATCGCTTTGGATTAAAGCTTTAATTAAATAAATGTAAATTCTCAATGCACTTAGAAATATTGAAATGTAACTTGGGTTAACTGGTCTAAGGGTCAAAATAACTGTATGTTACTGTAATACCGCCAAGGGCCGATTGGGATCCTCATGTCTGAGACACCTAACTTTTTATACAATTACAATACTATTTTCTTCATTCAATTAAAATAAATGCAATTAATTTGAATTCTACAAATTTCATGTAAATATAATTAAATATAAGTAAACGTTTTATTATTAGTGGAGTAGCGTCACAGTATGCCTATCAATAATACAGAAGACAGAAAAAGACTAAATAAATGTTCAACAAAACAACTCAGAGATTTAATGACAATGGAATATTAATAAGATGAAACCAATGACCATCTGCCACTTTGCTTGTTTGAAAGCCAAGATGTCTCTCTCTCATGGGTGGGCCAAATTCTCTGGGCAGTTAAAGCACAGAAAGGGGAGGTAACCTTGCTCCTTATGACCTCATAAGGGGCAAGATTCCAGATCGGCCCATCTGAGCTTTCATTTTCTCAAAGGTAGAGCAGGATACCCAGGGCTCGGTTTACACCTATCTCCATTTCTAGCCACTGGGGGACAATAGGCAGGCTGGGGGAACTAATTTTAATGTTAAAAAACCTCATGAAGTGACATTTTCATGCCATGGGTCCTTTAACATTGCTACAGATAGCTACATGTTCAGACAAGACAACACTTGAGAAACATATACAGGTTGTCCATGCACCATGCCAGTGTTGGATTTCCAGAAAAGACAAATCTTTGTTTTAAAAAGACAGAAAACATTTCCCCTACAACTTTGCTAATTAATGGCTAGTGCTTGAAGGCCTAAAAACTAGTGTTTGACGCGATATGCTTTCAGTTGGAGATTATCAGTCATAATTTCATACTTTTTGTAACTGTTGGCTGGTATACATGCAAATAAAGGCGTTTCCTTTGCACAGAAACATGGAAACAAGATGCCACTTTGGATGTGTTTAGTATTTCTGTATATTTGCAAAAGCACACTGTACTCAATATCCTATACACTAGGGTAACCACACGTCCTCTTTTGCACGGACATGTCCACTTTTTTTCGTACGGAGGGGGTATAAATTCATGAAAATGTCCGGTTTTCACTGTTTTTCATGGGACCATTAGCATTAAGCGTGTACTTAAATTGACTGGTGCTTTGCACACAATACTACGATACTTTGTTGCGTGATGTTATCCCTAAAAGGCTGCCCCTTATATATATATATATATATATATATATATATATATATATATATATATATATATATATATATATATATATATATATATATTATATATTATGCTAGCACATTTGTTTCAGTGTCTAATAAAGGTGCTGGAGATCTCAAAGCTCACACAGACACCGAAAAACCTTGTCTTATTACGTTGAAAGGGTTTTAAGAGATATTTAGTTGAAGCTGGATTTTGAAGCTGACACAGAATAGGTCATATACTGCACATTATTTCATTTTTTCTTTTCTTTTCAGGTTGCTACAGATTTTATTTTATTACATATGTTATTTTTGTACCATTGAGGCATAATAAAGCGTGTTCATTAACCTCTGAGAAGCCTGTCTGAATGTGTGTCTCTCCTTTTCTTAAAAACAAGTTTGAATCTCACATCCTTTGGCCAATGACAAGAAACCACTGACCCTCTGTGAGCACAGTGCGCCAACAAGGTGGTGCACCATGGACCAGACAGGGGCAGTATTGGTCAACATGAAGCATACACTCTGTTGGAGACCGGAAGTGAAGACTCAAATCCTGGCAGAGCTTTAATTCACAACCCCTTCACCCATGTATTGATTTTCTTATCAAGACAGCAACATTGTTTGATTTTAAGCTTTATGACTAATTTTGAAGCAGTCATTTAAAATATGAAATATCCAAATAACATGAAAACTTTGCAATTCAATCCAATTTAAGACAAAGATCATAATCTTCCCGGTAGCATTTTAAACAGAGTCACAGACAGACCGAGATCAGACAGATTATAGCATGATGACATCAGTGTGCATGTGCGCGCCCCCGTGTCGGCCGCCCCCCTGGCCAGGGGAGTGTCATAACGGGGAGTGTCCCGGGCCAGAAGCATAAACTGCGGCTCTGCACTCCGCCGACTCGACGCCTCTCTGCTCCCGCTGCAGCTCTCTCAGGTCTACACCGTTCCGATCACAACCTACACCTTCAGGTACGTTACAACCCCCACTTTCTTCAACGAAACAATACAGCCTGTAATACAGCCTGGAGCACAGATTGCAGAACGGTAATTTGATGCCTTGTTAATAAGGGCTACAATAAAAGGAACTGTTATTTTAACGCAGCCTGGAACAAAGGTTTGATATGCTGGGAAGAAAGAGAGGCTTTTTTCTTCTGATGTAAAAACCCAAATGGCTTACTTAAACACAAGTTCTTTTAGTTTATAAGCCTGTCATCTAATGAAGTGTAAACCCTGCTTTTATTGTGAAAAGTGCACAGCTGCTGCCATATATGGAAAGGCAGTGGTAACCCTGGACGATGACTAAAAGTTCCGCTTAAGAGGCCACAGGTCTGCTCATATTGAAGTGAGTTTAGGCTGATGATGTGCTAGCCCAAAGCAACATTTACCATGCTGTGTTTGCTGCATTAAAAAAAAAAAAAAAAAAAAACTGTCAAATTATCCTCAGCAGCTTTATATGCTCATCTCTATTTTAAGGACATCTGTGGTTGCCATAGAAACACACAACCAAATAGTAACTGTTCACTGAGGAAGTTAGTCACAACATCCTGTGTGTGGTTATTAGCTACAGCAGCAGCAGTGTGTGTGTGTGTGTGTGTGTGTGTGTGTGTGTGTGTGTGTGTGTGTGTCTGTGTGTCAGAGCCACACTCAGCTGTCAGCCAGACAGAGATTATGGGATGCCTGAAGTCACCAACTGTACTACACATATACACACACACACACACACACACACACACACACACACACACACACACACACACACACACACACACACACATTCTGCCAAAGAGGGTATAAAAGCTGATGCAGACGTTTGTATGGGAAGAAATGCTCCATATTTACTTTTCTCAAAATGGCTCAAAATAAGGTAAATGATGTCAGAAAAAGGACATTTTGAAGCCAACAGTCCAAGCTTCCGCTCAATGTTATGTAGCCTACGTTGGCTGCTCAAGACAGAAAATCCAAATTTGGGTGACAAAAAATGGCAGCGTAGTCTTTAAAGTCTTTCATTGTAAACTCAGGTTATGTCTACACATAACAAGCACCCTCTTGCGGTTATGCAGTCATGCGATGACTGTGCTACATGTCGTCTCACAGTAGCATAAGTAGAGTTGCCGTGACAATAAAAGTTATTGGGAGGAGGTTGGATGGATTTGGCTTACACACCCAGTAAGCAGCTGTCTAGAACTGTTTTTCTAGCATTTAAATCACTGTTCTTCAGGGTAAAGCACGTTCTAACTACATATCGAAATATAGCATATGGACCACTGGCTTGGTTTCTTTAAACAATGAATGAAGTCTTTCCCTACCCTTACCCACATAATTATAGTTGACTAAATACAACCAGGTCTTACTCGTTAGGTCGTGTACTCAAGGGCATTGTAACACTGCGATAATAATATAATCCACATCTACATGTTCAATGCATAAACCTACTGACGTAGGGCTGGGCGATATGGCAAGTTGTTTCTATCCCGTAGAGGTAATTTCTTATGTCCATAACATTATATATCACAATACATCATGTTTTCTGGTAATTTAATGAAGAAATAGTCCACACAAAATAACCACATGGTAAAGACTATTTGTGTATCCTCCTGTGTAAGTTAACTATGAAATGTAGGCCTACTGAGTATTTAATTCATTTTATTAAGAACTTTAGTGTCAAATGAACACAACCGTGCAATAATCAGAACTACCAGAGCCGTCCAAGTGACATAAATATTGCAATTACACAGTTCTGCTGCTAGTTTTTTGACATAGTGGTAGAAACGATGAAGGAAAATATATACAATAGACATTTTAATATTGTTTTGACGTTATCATATCGCCCAGCCCTATTTATGAGACTGTATTGCATTCTCAACGTCCTTCACACAAGATGCCATTTTGTTAGAATTATGAGTACTCTGATATTATTTAGTCAGCAACAGAACTGGTTTCAGCTAGATTGTTCCTGAAACAACCATCTTGTATCCTTTAATAACTGTCCATGTATCAGGGAGGTTATATACAAAGTCATAAACAGCCATTTGGATTGTTTTTAGCCTAACGCTGTGTCAACAGATGAAAGGGAAGCAGAGTGTTGTCTCTACTGTATGTCCTGAGCGGGCTGGAGGACAGCTGCACAGCCCTCGAGAGGCAGAGAATGGCAGGGTCGGCGTGGAGAAAATGAGTCATCAAGAGTCCCTCTTCTGAAGGAAGAATCTCAACCCACAAGCACATAAATTAAGATAAAACTATATTATGGGCTTGTTTTTGAAGTGGCACACCAGCGGATTGATCACAAGGGCTTAATACAAATGTTATCATATGACTCCACTCTGGCTATCTGCATAACTGATCATTTTTTGAGGCCTCAGGGGAAGGCAGACACAAAAGAGAGACTGCTAAAATATGGGGGAGGGGACCAGATAACTGAGGTTGGAATGACATGGGGGCTGCAGTGAGGGGTTCAGAAACTCCAAAAATTCCTCTTGCTTTTGCAGAGGTGTCGGGTAACCTGCAGACACTATATGCTTTTCCCAGCATGCCATACTGTTTGTTTTTTTAAGCTTGTAGCCGTGTGTGTATGTGTGAGTCATTCACAATACACAAACAACCCCCCCCCTCCCCCATGAGTCACTTTACCAACCTGCGGCTGCCAGAGACATTTAATGGTTAATGTTGATTTAGTCAGCTGTTGCTCTTGATTCAATAAAACTTGCTGCACAAAAATAATTAGAATTTATAAAAAAGAAGAAAAAAGGACCTCTTTCTCCAACCTTTTCCCTCACTCCTGTTAGATTACGTTTTGTTTTCTACCTTTTGTCACAGTTGTTATCACATTTTTGAAGACTGGCCTTTGATTTTTTTTTCAATGAATGAAGTGTGAGGTGAATCAGATGCTGTGCATCCCACTCTGATGTTTGATTTATTAAGTCGCATGCAATACGAGAGGATCTACGTAACTGTGGGAGAAAACAGCTTTGATGTGCAGAGGTAGAAAGAACATTTCTCTCCATCACAGGGGAAGATCACAGTCAAAGGAAGTCATATTTATTTAGTGCCACAGAAACAAAGGCCTTCCAAATACAAATTAATATTTTCAACGGGTGATGTGTTTCAGAGTGAAGGTATATTCGGCTGCTGTTGGATGAAAAGACTTCCTGAACAAGTCAACTTTTCAGGATTAAAAAAAAAAAACATACACACACATATAAAAAAAACATACACACACATATATATATACAGCTCTGTTTTGAGGCAATCAGAGAGCTACACATGCATCATGTTTTTGGAGGTTTATTATGGGGATTCAAAGGGTTACACTGGTACTTTTGGCATACAACTTACACCAGAAGCAATAATGTAAAATTCTACCTCTAGTTTAGTTACAAAGTGAAAACTGAAGTGACAGATTTTCCTGTACTGTTTGCGTCATGGCCACAGCTTGAGGCATTAATATGCCTATGTTACCTCCAGGGACTTGGCTTTTTCCAATTAAAAGTGAATGCCTGCTGTACATCCGTCTCAGTGTTAATGAGAATCCCCATGCTCAGCTCAGATCTCTGCGTGCAAGCTGTTTTTCTATTGCTGGGTGTGTCCGTTTAACTAAATGAATGGCTGTGGGCTACTGTTTATCAACTCAAGCAGAAGTTACTAATTTATAACCAGTTGTTCGGGAACATAAAGTTATTGTGTTCTCTCGTCGTTGTTGTTTTAGATGGTTCCCATATATTGATGAAGTAGCAGTTTGAGAGGATGTAGTAGCTACCCCATTTAGATGTTTTTCATAAGCAATCTGGATGTTCAAACCATTTTCCTGTTTCCCTTGCCTTCAGTCTTAATGCTTAGCTCGGCTAATCACTTCCTCGCTCCAGCTCTTTGTGTAACACACAGACAGGAGAGTGGTATAAATCTTCTCATCTGACTCTCGGGAGGGAAAACAGATTATAAAAAATGTAAATCTTGTGCTGTTCCTCTGCCTGGGTGCCTCTTCTTTAGCAGACATTTGTGTTGAGATAACATGAATCAATTCTACAGTATTACAGACAATATACGGAATGGTTTTTATTTTATTTATTAGTTATTTTTCCAGGGACAATGCAACAGGTTACAATAATTTGCAACCCCTGTCCATGCTTAGGCATTTCTAATTTACCAAAAGTACAAAACTTGATTGAGCATACATAATAAATACAAACATTCTTATAGGCTATATGTGACATGATCACATCATATCACGCTACCTATATGCCTATATACACCTTTGGTGAAGTGCTTTGGTAAAGCGTGAAAGACACAGATTAAAGTTATCTAAAGGGCTGAACCAACTTATCTTGACTTTTTAGTCCGTACCAAACTGAGATGCACCGATACGCTGGATCGGTATCGGCGCAGGATTGCATATAAACCGGATGATCCACAATCCACAATTGTTTCTTAGTCACTGTTGTTATGACTTGAAAATAAGTCTTTATAACATGACAGCCTCTGTCCTGGGACAGTTGAAAACTGTACATTAAAATTTTCATATTTGATCATTCCAGTCTCTGAAAATACTGTATGAGTACTCAGTGTTGCACTGTTTTCAGGCTTGACAAGTTAGACATAAAACATTTATGATGCCTGCCTGAGGTTTAGTGAAACCTTGTGTGGCCACAGACGCTGCAGATTTGCTGTCTGACTTTTGTAGCATTCAAGCAATTCAATTCCACCCCACTACTTTAGAGCCACTGTAGGAAAGCTTAGCTTTCCACCTCCTCCATCAAGCTCTAATGATCCCAGTGGAATTACCCAGCAGCCCCAGTTTCTCTTTGTCTGGCCGAACCTGGACACAGGGGCTGCAGTGTCACGGAAGCTCAGACAGTGCTTGACCTCGCATGACTCCCACATATCCAGCTGTTTTGGCTACATTTTAGGTGTTTTGACTGGTTGTGTCGGCCATATCTATCCAAATCTAGAAATCTACCAGCCAGACACGTGTTGACATGTGCCACGTTCAATATCAGGAAAGTGGACTGTGAAAATGGTTCCACTAACCTTTCCATGCGGAAACATTCCAATGCTACAAAATAATTTGCAGTGAGCCAGGCTTAGGATAAGAGGAAAGCTGAAATGGGGAAAAAGGAACCCCACATTTGTTGGCAAACTTCCCTCTTTCAGGGTCAGGAGCAGATTCCTGCCGTGTTTGTGGGCAGACTGTGGCCTAAAAGAATGGGCGATTCTTGCTCCAATGTGGACCGTAGTCATGCAAATTGAGAGGCAGCTGGTCCAGCATTCCTGTGGAAAAACTGGATTCTGTGTTCATTCTGAACTACATGACCTCCAGTTTTTAGATTTTTATTTTGTAATATCTGAACCTCAGCTTTATTAACTTTAAAAATAAGAACATTGAGGGTTTGAATGTCCTATGAGCAATTCATCATTGAAATGAATTAGTAAATAAAGAAGAAATGCACCATGAAGGCTCACAGAAGCCCTTTTTCAGAGAGTTCAGGTTCAAATTTGAGTACACTGCTTCACTTCTGAGAAACTGTTTACGCCCTCCCGGCAGGCTTTTCTGTGCCAGCGATTAATAGGTTTGGAGACAGTGTGGCTTTGCAAAGTCCGCTGCTAAATCTCAGAGGACACTGTTCACTTTCGACTGTTTCATAAAAAAACCATTGGCTCATGGTAGCGGATTGTGTTATCTGACATTGCAAACATTTAGGTCCAACCACAAAACAGTTGCTAGGTGGAAGACCTACAGTACATTACACGTCATTTTATCCAAAAGCTATATATAAGGTCGCACGCCTCTGGAGCAACTAGGGGTTAAGTGTCTTGCTCACGGACACATTGGTTGATGTATCTTGTACAGTGGGAATTGAACCCAGGCCTCCCACATCAAAAGCATATGTCATATCCGCTGCTCCATCACCACCCCAGATCTGTTACTTAAAGGTCACATATTGTGAAAAGTGAGATTTCCAGGTCATGTTTTTGTTTTTTTTAATCATAAAGCAGGTCAAAGTGTTATATAAATACTTTGAAAGAATCAAAACACTCAATCGACTGAGAAATTTACACAGCCCGTATTCAGAAACTGTGCCTTTAAATGAGCCGTTAGGACTTGCGTATACAGTAGTTGTGATGTCACAACTATACTGAAATAAAACATTTGCGTAGTATTTGAATAAATACGTTTATTAAATACTTAATAGTAACATAGTTTTTCTTAAAACATTGTACATCACCATTGTACTTGCAGGAAGAGTTCCTTTCCACCACTGAAACGTTCTGTTGTGCTGTCCTTAATTGACGCTGAGCAAATATGAAGCTAACACTCAATTAACAATTCTCTAAAATAGAAATCTGAAACATGTCCACACCTACAGAATCAGCTGATTAATTCATAAACTGTTGTTTTGCAAACAGCTTCCGGATGCCCATGACAAAGATTTTAACAGGATGCTCAACTCCCACCTAAGACATGTGAAACACCCCACCGAGAGGCCGACAGGGTTGTAATCCAGTGCAGCACAGACACATACTTGAAAGTCTTGATTGGGCGCTGCATGTCTTTTATGCTCTCAGATATGGCTGAAGTGTATGGTATGTGTGTGTGTGTGTGTGAATGTTTGGTCCACTCCCAAGCAAATTCACTCACACCCAAAGTCTGACTGCTGATATGTACATTAGGGCTGTGCTATATGACGCCTTGTACTCTGAGACCATGGAGATATGGGTGATGCAGAGTAGTGCAAGTAATCACATTCACAACGATAGCAACTACAATGCAATTGAAAATATTGTTTTTATATTTATGTTTTTAACATTATGTTTTGCAAGTAAACTCACATTTTGTGTTGTTTTCATAATGACACGCTCACTTTCACTCCTCCCGAAGACTACACTCACTGACCAACATTTTCAATGTCAAATGTCAATGTCTAATCGTTTAAAATAATTGGATTACGATTATGAGCAGCCCAAGGGTGACATAGACCAAGATTACATATGCTTTGATGGATTTTCTCCATATCTCCTACCGCTAGTGTCCAGATATTTGTGCTTGCATGCATAAAGTCATGACAGATGAGATGATAGATGTTTTCCTATATCTTATTATAAACACTGTTTCTTTTGCCAGTTATGACTACGCCAGAGTCACAGCTGTCAGGACTTCCTCTTCCTGCTTAGAGGAAACACCGTGACCACAGGACACCAGTGACTCACTGCTGTACCATTAATATCTAACTATATCCATAAACTTTAGCTGTGTATCCGTGGCAACACCTCAGCCTTAAAGGGTGTGGCATTCCAGAGCAAACGTCTCACAAATAGGGAGCCCCAGGCTCACTTATAAAAGTTTATTACACAACTTTACAGCTCTTATCTCTGCAGAACACATGTAGAGAAGAAAAGCACTAAATCTGAGGTGTGTGATTTCCCAGCAGGCAGGATGGCAGTGCAGCACCCAGAGTTTGATCGGGCCGGACAAACGCCCGGCCTCCAGGTGTGGAGGGTGGAGAACTTTGACCTGGTACCTGTTCCCAATAACCTGCACGGGGGGTTTTACACTGGAGACGCCTACCTCATCCTCAACACCATCAAACAACGCTCCGGGAACCTGCAGTACGACCTCCACTACTGGTTGGGTGAGTGCAGTCAGACGGAGGTTATGATGTGCTAGAACAGAGAAATAAGAGGAGGTAAAGGCAATATGTGCTTTAATAAAAGGGGGGGGGGCATAAGAATACATGCTATTGCATTTTCCTTATTTGTGATTATTTTCTTTTGTAAAATCAAATAAAATCTGCTTACCAGAGATCTATAAAATAAAAAAATTTGTGTGCCAGAGTTAAGAAAAGCCATTCATGAGAAAGAGGCAGCATATTAAAACATTCTTTTAAAGCAAGAAGAGAATAATTTCTGAATCAATTCTGTTATTTAGTGCGGAATGTGACAATTTGAATCTGGGAAGATGAGAACAGACAAACATGTTGGCCAAAGCCTTCTGAAATAACAGATGACACTGCACGTTTACAGACAGAGCTGTGTAGACTGCTGCTGTTGTTTTATGTTTCCGCTGCGTCTCATCCTGCTCACTTAGATCAGCCACGTAAATTGTGACAGGCCTTATTTCATTGGACTGATGTGCTTTGTGATCGAGCTAGAAAGGCTTACAAGGACACAGCAGAGTTTTACAGCTGACATTTTTTCTATGATCTAAAGCCTCATATGATACATACAGGTAAAAGCCAGTAAATTAGAATATTTTGAAAAACTTGATTTATTTCAGTAATTGCATTCAAAAGGTGTAACTTGTACATTATATTTATTCATTGCACACAGACTGATGCATTCAAATGTTTATTTCATTTAATTTTGATGATTTGAAGTGGCAACAAATGAAAATCCAAAATTCCGTGTGTCACAAAATTAGAATATTGTGTAAGGGTTACATTTTGAAGACACCTGGTGCCACAAAGTAATCAGCTGATTAACTCAAAACACCTGCAAAGTGCTTTAAATGGTCTCTCAGTCCAGTTCTGAAGCCTACACAAACATGGGGAAGACTTCAGATTTGACAGCTGTCCAAAAGGCGACCATCGACACATTGCACAAGGAGGGAAAGACACAAAAGGTTATTGCTGAAGAGGCTGGCTGTTCTCAGAGCTCTGTGTCCAAACACATTAATAGAGAGGCAAAGGGAAGGAAAAACTGTGGTCAGAAAGTGTACAAGCGATAGGGATCACCGCGCCCTAGTCAAGATTGTGAAAAAGGGTGTGGACAGCTGCTGGAGTCAGTGCTTCAAGATCCACCACCAAGAGACGCTTGAAAGACATGGGTTTCAACTGCCGCATACCTCGTGTCAAGCCACTGTTGACCAAGAAACAGCGAGCGTCTCACCTGGGCTAAGGAAAAAGAGCTGGACTGCTGCTGAGTGGTCCAAAGTCATGTTTTCTGACGAAAGCAAATTTTGCATTTCCTTTGGAAATCGAGGTCCCAGAGTCTGGAGGAAGACAGGAGAGGCACAGGATCCACGTTGCCTGAAGTCTAGTGTAAAGTTTCCACCATCAGTGATGGTTTGGGGTGCCATGTCATCTGCTGGTGTCGGTCCACTCTGTTTCCTGAGATCCAGGGTCAACGCAGCCGTCTACCAGCAAGTTTTAGAGCACTTCATGCTTCCTGCTGCTGACCTGCTCTATGGAGATGGAGATTTCAGGTTCCAACAGGACTTGGCGCCTGCACACAGCGCAAAATCTACCCGTGCCTGGTTTACGGACCATGGTATTTCTGTTCTAAATTGGCCAGCCAACTCCTGACCTTAGCCCCATAGAAAATCTGTGGGGTATTGTGAAAAGGAAGATGCAGAATGCCAGACCCAAAAACGCAGAAGAGTTGAAGGCCACTATCAGAGCAACCTGGGCTCTCATAACACCTGAGCAGTGCCAGAAACTCATCGACTCCATGCCACGCCGCATTAATGCAGTAATTGAGGCAAAAGGAGCTCCAACCAAGTATTGAGTATTGTACATGCTCATATTTTTCATTTTCTTACTTTTCAGTTGGCCAACATTTCTAAAACTCCCTTTTTTGTATTAGCCTTAAGTAATATTCTAATTTTGTGACACACGGAATTTTGGATTTTCATTTGTTGCCACTTCAAATCATCAAAATTAAATGAAATAAACATTTGAATGCATCAGTCTGTGTGCAATGAATAAATATAATGTACAAGTTACACCTTTTGAATGCAATTACTGAAATAAATCAAGTTTTTCAAAATATTCTAATTTACTGGCTTTTACCTGTATGATGTCTTGTTTCAGTACAAGGGATTTGTCCAGACAGTTTTGCAGCCCACACAGGATGGATGGCTTAAGAATCAATAAAAGACATATTGTACAAAATATTCCATTACAAGTGAAAGTTCTGGATTCATAATTTGACTTAAAAGGTCCAATGTGTAGAAATTTCTCCCATCTAGCATTGAGATCATACATCACAATCAACTATCTCACACCACGCAGTTCCAAGTACAAGTTACAGCTACAGTAGCCTTCACACTTCAAAAAGCTGGTCTCTTGCTCTTTTCAATATTCTTTTACTTTTTTTGGGCGAAGAAGACTACTTGTGTTCCTTAAATTAGGATTTTGAATATGTGTGGTCCTCCATGTTTTCTTCTTTAAACTTGCCAGAGCCGTATATCCTGACCCCTGACCAGCTAAAGTATCAAGATGGCATGTGAATATGGCGCATAGACCAAGGGGCTAAGCCTCTCTCCACAACGTGTACCTCCAAAGGGGGTAAGCCTCTCCTCTTTAAGCGAAGCTCCCTATGGCGCCATTTTGATGCTAATAAGCCATCATCTGCCATTAGCATCCCATTGACTGCCATTCATTTTGATGTCACTTTGACAACAAATAACTTTACATCTGAAGCGTTTTAAGACTATTTGTCCATTGTTTATTTCTAAAGAAACTCAACAATGTATGAAAGGCTCCATTACCTTGTACCTCACGTTATGTCTCCGTATCAGACGTTTTTGTACAAAATAGGCTAACGATTGTGTCATAATCACACAACTTACATTACACTAGCATTTTATCTCTGCAAAATTGGGAATGATTGACATTTTTCTTGGCACAGTTACCAGAAGACTTACAACTTTCAGACAGGTTGCTCACGCCACATCTACATCATCAAGCTCCGTTGGAGGCTGCGCAGTAACGCTCAGCTATCACTTGAAAACTGCTTCTAATATCCTTCACTGGTCTCCGTCCAGAACAACGGGATCTGTTGGTCCATTTCTTTAACTGTCTATGCAATAGACTGGATATTATTAATAATATCCAGTCTATGATATGGAGCGTCTACCTCAGCTCATGCGAAGGGACATGTAAAATTTCAAGCCAATAGGAATACTTGGAATTGATGGTGGTGGTAAATATTCATGAAAAAGGACAAGATGTGTACTGGCAACACAAATTTTGATAATGAACAACTAAACACGCTACACACTGCACCTTCAACAAAATCGCATCTTATCTGCAAAATGGTATCAAAACTTAAAACTACTCATGCAGAGTGGCCCCTTTATAATCCCACTGAGATTTGATATGTGTAGTGGATTATTATCACTGACAAATCAACATCTAAGCAGCACTTAAATGACGTAGATTGTAGAGCTAAAGCTAATTTAAACTACTTTATTGTTGCTTTATTTCTCACATGCTGCCTTTTAAAAAATGTTTTTGTTTTGTATGTTTGTAGTATATATTGTAGATTTTACATTGATTGGCATTCTGTGGACAGCAAAGGAAGAATTTCATTGTCCAGGGAAATCCTGGAGAAAGCCAGTTTGACTCCTGGGCACTGCCGAGGTGCCATTGAGCAAGGCAGCGAACCTGAAAAACATTTAATTTCCCTTGTAGGATTAATAAAGTTGACCTTCTTTGTCTTCTAATTTTCTTAACCCAATAAAGTGAATTTAATCTTTCAATTGTGTAATCATACATGGTTTTCACTGTCATTTTCAGTTTTTAATTAAAATCCAAATTGATGTCAGTGTCTAGTAAGGGGTCAAATAAGTATTTGGATCAGCCAAAGCCTAAAAATGAGTCCTGGAGATGAGTACAGGCAGAAGACAGAGTGTCATTTTTTAGGATTTAGCTTAAAGCGAACAGGAAAGCGAGAAGCTGAATTGTGACTTTTTATTGATTTCATATCCTTTTAGTCAGCTTGATTGATCATGGAAACAGCATTTACCAATGAACAGGGTCTGATGTAACCCACTCACATGCTGTTAAACCTCTGTGTGTGACCATAAATTGAATAATATATTCTATAATATTTATAAAAGTGTCTGCTGGGATCTGCCCCATATTGATCTCCTGACTCAATGAGTCCTCAGTGAGGGAATTTGTCAAACTCAAAATGTGGCTCACTGGATAGATGTGCTGTATGACCAGGATTTATATGGAGTACATTTATGGTTGCTCTGGTGCAGGTGATTCCTGCACCCAGGATGAGAGCGGCTCGGCGGCCATCTTTACTGTCCAAATGGACGACTTCCTGGGGGGGAAACCCATCCAGTACCGCGAGGTCCAGGGATACGAGTCCAAAACCTTTCTTGGCTACTTCAAGTCTGGAATCAAATACATGGTAAGATGTTATGTTTATAACTGCAAAAAATGTATATACAAGGAATAATATACATGTTTTTTTGCTTTTGTTTTGGTGCATTTTTAACCTGGGATTACGTATAGGTAAAGTTATGTGCAAGTGTGATTTTTGCCTGTTCACTGACATTTTTAAAAGGTATATTTTTTGTCATATTTTAAAATATAAACTGCATTTTATCATTTGTAAAAATAGAAGATCCATTCTGTTATGACAGCATCATTATGTAAATCTTGTCAACTTCCCAACATCTATTTCAAAATTATTTTTTTTAAATATAATTCTGTTGAGGTTGGATCCACCTTTTTTAAAAAGGCATTTTATTCTGAAATGCATCTCTTATCTTTCAGAAAGGGGGCGTGGCGTCTGGATTCAAGCATGTGGTCACTAATGAGGTGGTCGTGCAGCGGTTGCTGCAGGTCAAAGGTCGCCGTGCTGTCCGGGCAACGGAGGTGGCGGTCAGCTGGGACAGCTTCAACCAAGGAGACTGCTTCATCCTGGACCTGGGAGCTGTAAGTCACACTGAGCACATCAAGCACATTCATATTAGATATTCACAATATCAAATGATTAGAGTCATCTTGGGCTTTGAGAAACACAAATCAACATTTTTCACTATTTTCTGACAATTTATAGACCAAACAAGTTTTTAAAAGATAATTTTTTTATAAAATGTATCTGTTATTTTATACATTTCTGTGGGTTATCATGATTAGGTACCAGGAAGTACATCAAATAAAGGACACATTATACTTCCCTCAGTACTTTCTATGATTATACCGACCCACCCTTATTAACTCACTTCTCTTCCCCAACCCACCCTACCATCCGCCCCCCTCTCCCACCCCAGTCAGCATTTACCCGCCTACCCCGCACAATGCTGGTCCTCATTCAAGACAGGTTGCACTTACACAACAAAAAATAAAATAAAAACTAGAATGAAATAAAATAAAGAGGTTCTAAAGACATGCTCTAGAGGGCATTATATATTGACAATGAAAATCATTGTTAATTGCAGAACTAGATCTGATGACAGTGAGTTCTGTACACTACAAAAGTACAGATGTTGGTGTGCGTTTAGCTAGCTCTAAGGACTATGGCAAAAGTGTTTTTTATTTTTGTAAAACACAAAATGTTAAGCACATCTTCTGTAACCTGCTCTTATCTTCTTCTTGCTGTACAGGAGATTTACCAGTGGTGTGGCTCCCAGAGCAACCGCTTTGAGAAGCTGAAGGCTACTCAGGTTGCCAAGGGTATCCGTGACAACGAGCGCAGTGGGAGGGCCAGAGTTTATGTCTGTGACGAGGGAATGGAGAGAGACAAGATGATAGAGGTGAGATCAGTGAATTATGAGAATACTATAAGTCTAAAACTGACTTTTGTGTTGAAACGGCTGCTTCTGTCCTCAGGTGTTAGGTGAGAAACCAGATCTGCCTGTCGGAGCAGCGGATGACGTCCAGGCTGATGTTTCAAACAGGAAGATGGCCAAACTCTACAAGGTGAGAGAAGCGGAAACCCCCCAGACACACACGTTATCTTTTCTCTTTAATCTCTCTTGTAATAAATATCTTGTTGTCTCATTATTTTCTATATATAAAATAAATCAATCAATAAAAATTGTAACTTCATCTAGTTTAATTTTAAATATCTAATTAAGTCAAAAATCCAATTCAGATCAACTATTATCATTACACTTTAAACAATGAAACTAGTCTTGCAATTCAAACATAGAAATAACTTCATGACAACCATGTTAGCTTTACAGTTCTACTTATTTCTTACTGACAGTGATTTAATGAAAGGCCCAGGAGGAGGCTGTGTGGCCTTTTCTCTTGGATTGGTAATTCTCTGAAAAATTGACACACCATGCCTCTACTCAACCTCTCTCTTCCTCCTCCTCCTCCTGCAGGTGTCCAACGCCAGTGGAAGCATGGCCATCGCGCTGGTGGCAGCAGAGAACCCGTTCGCTCAGAGCGCCCTGGAGTCCGGCGACTGCTTCATTCTGGACCACGGCTCCAATGGCAAGATCTTCGTCTGGAAAGGTCAGTGCAGGGTGCTTCACTGGATTCCTTATACACTATGTTCATTTAGCAGAGTTTCATCTTCACAGTTGGATACTCAATTTCACACACACACACACACAAAAACAAACAAACAAACAATACAATACAATGGAACGCGTCCCAGAGCTAAAAACCACAGCGAGGAAAGCTGGGAGGGAGGGAGACAAAACAGCACATGCAGAAACAGACACACACACAGACGGACACACAGACAGACACAAGACAAGGGACCAAACACATGCGCAGGTTGAGGTTTCAAACTGCGCATGTGTTTCAATGAGTCAGCGACTTTGTGCCAAGTGTCCAGGGTCTTTCCACAGCTGGAAACTTTATACATCTGCTAAATAGATATTGTGTGGTCAATTTTGAGCAGGCATGCTAGCTCAGCTTCATTGCTTCTCATAGCCAGGTCTCAGAAAACCCACACACACACACACGCGCCTGACCGATACATGAATTTTATTTATTTTATTTAAAACATTTATTTAAAAATCCTAAATGCTGATGTATCGGCCGATATACTTTATATTTATATATAGAAAAAAAAAAAAATAAAAAAAAAACTTGCCCAGTGACGTCCTGTCTTGTTGCCACCTTAAGGTTGCCAGGCAATTTGTCTGTTTTGTACACTTTTTGTATGGATTAAGCAGACAACACATTACATGTGATTTTTTGTTTTGTTTTAGAGGTGCTGGTAAGCTGATTTCTGTACCTGTATACTGAGCCCCGCTTCCGGCTTCCACTGTTTATGCTAAGCTAAGCTAACAAGCTGCTGGCTGTAGCTTCACATTTACCGTGCAGACATGAGAGTGGTATTGCATATCATCTAGCTCGTCATGAAAGAAAAAAATGTTATCCCCTTTGACCCAAATTGTCATATTCCCATTATTTCAGTTGCATTCATGACATTTGATATTGTTGCAGTCACATAAGTCACTCCCACAGTTAGCTCCTCAAACAACTCAAAAACTAAGACACTTTCAAAATTAAAATACTCTTATCACTATTTATTTTTCATATTTTCAGTATATATTCTTGCTTGTTATAATAACTCTTACCTGCGCTATCTTTTCTCCTGCTTACAGGCAAAGATGCCAACATGGACGAGCGTAAGGAAGCGATGAAAGCAGCAGACCATTTCATCAAGAAGATGGGTTACCCCAAACACACGGAAGTCCAGATCCTGCCAGAGATGGGCGAGACGCCGCTCTTCAAACAGTTCTTCAAAAACTGGCGGGACAGAGAACAGACAGAGGGCCTGGGCATCGCCTACATCTCTAACAGCATCGCCAAGATCGAGAAGGTGCCCTTCGATGCATCCAGCCTGCACAACTCCCCCGCCATGGCCGCCCAGCACGGCATGGTGGATGACGGCAGCGGAGAGAAACAGGTGAGAGGACAGAGGCTGGACATCTGTAACACTTTATATAATCCCTTGATGAGCTGGGGCTTTTTAGGGGCATTTTTATGGAAGCAAATAAGAAACATAAGTCTTTGAACTTTAACAGCCACTAAATACTTAATATTGAAATATTTTATTTTGAAAAACATATCTGAATTGTTTGTTCTGAATTGACCTCTTTGAAATTTAAATATGAACATTCTTAAATTCCTTTTTAAAAACCTGAATGTCAAAAAAATCACAAACTCCCAGCATTGAATGCTTGTAGGCTCTTCAATGACAACTGACAAGCAAAGAAATCAGGCTCCACCCTCCTACAACTGCTATGGCTGCCCCTAATTGGATGACTGCTTCATGTGGGACTGTCTGCTCCCAAATTTCAAAACAGACCAACACGGCGGCTCATCTAGAAACTGTTCTCCGAAATGTGTTTCTGAAAACATTTTATGCAAATAATAAGCTACGCAGTTGGTAAATCTGTCTTCATTTTAGATTAACAACAGTTTAGAAGATTTTCATGAGTTTTGCAGAAGTGGCGAGTGATTTGCATAAAGTAGCCCGTCTTTTATTTTATGCAAAAACAGGAGCGGGCAACTACGCCCGCTTCTCGAAAGCTGTCGCAAATCTACCAGATTGCATTGCATGGCTGCTCACGTGAGCGTGGAAATGACTCTTCCCAGTTTCTTTAACTGTCTAAGGTGGATATTGATTCAGATCGACTCCCAAGACAAGACGGTGCTCATCCGACTGGCCAATAGGAACGTGGCCCCGCCCATGACATTATTTTCACAGCGAGAGAAAAATCTTGAGACGAGAGCAAGAAATTGCATCAAGAGCAGACTTATGTTTTGAGAGAAACACTTTTGAGCGAAATGTTTTTCACACTGATACCAAAAAATATATATTTGAAAGTATTTAGAGATTGTTTTTCTCAGAAATAATTTTAAAAATTTCAAATTGATATTTAAACTTTTTTTGCTATTGATATGATTGATTTTTCTCTCAGATCATTTATTTTCTCGCATGTAAACAAATCTAGCTCCATAGACACTGCTGCTATTACCTTCCCATCCTGTAGGGGCGCACATTTTCCATAGAAATACTGTTGTGGAAAATGAGTTTGTGAAATACAGAGTGATTTCTACAGGGAGCTTCGCATTTGGAAAATGACATTATACATTACATTATAATAAGAATCAGTTTTATTGGCCAAGTATACTTACATACACAAGGAATTTGACTTTGGTGGGTGTTAACTCTCTATACATTCAACAAATACAGTACTGTAGATTATATGTCATGTAATATCTACATGATTTGTAGTAAATGGGATAACACATTGATTACAGTAGTCCCTGAACATGTTTTTTCCTTTCTTGACAGATCTGGCGTATTGAGGGGTCGGACAAGATGGCCGTGGATCCGTCCACACATGGACAGTTCTACGGAGGAGACAGCTACATCATCCTCTATAACTACCATCATGGAGGACGTCAAGGACATTTTATCTACATGTGGTGAGAATATGATAGAGAGGCCGACAGTTCAGTAAAAGCTGAGATAGGCAATCTTTTGGACTAAAAAATATTCCCCTCCTAACTACCTGAATCATAAAACAGAGTCATTAGATTATAAGAGCAAAGTACAAACTGCCTGAACCAAATAAACGCTGTTAACTGGAAAATGTAATGATTGATATTCTGTGTTGAGAGGAGTCACAACACAGTGCTGGAAATGTGCGTATAATATTTTATAATGGAAAAAATAGTGTGTATATTAAAAACGTTAATATTGTTAAATTTGTAAGTTAAAAGGTACCCTGGGTAAGCTCTAGTGGAGCAAAGTCATGAGTGGGTCTTATATCTTGTAGGTTAAGGCTTTAAATGCAAAACATACAATAATCTACTAATTTATTTATATATATATATATTCTGTTCATATACACACAGTATATGTTATACATTATTAGAAATAAAATGGGGCAGTTCAATCTCAGTTAAAATACTTTATAAGTTTAAGCATTGATGATGTAAGGGACTGGTATTTTAATTTAGTTGATTTCCATTCAACAGTTACTTTGATTTTTTTTAAATTTTTATTACCAGCCTTTTTTAACTTGAAAAGAGCCCAGTCTGTGCCTCTTACTCTGTTCAGTGTAATGATGCTGCATTCACGCTGTCCTCCAGGCAAGGCGCGGAATCCAGTCAGGATGAAATCGGGACCTGTGCGATCCTCGGCGCCCAGCTGGATGACGAGCTTGGCGGTGGTCCTGTGCAGGTGAAACACGTTATTTCATTAGTGCCTTTTTGTTTCCATGAGCTTCTATTCATCTCATGTGTCATTTTATCAAAATTTCTGCTGCCCTCTGGCTTACTCAGCGCAGTCACCTCCTCTCTAAAATGTACATCCTCTTACTGTTTTTACACTCTCCCTGATGGTTTTCCTGCTGCTGCGTCTGTCCTCCTTGGTTTCCCTCATGTCTTTAGGTTGTTGGTGCTCCTATAACCACTCAGGTATTTTCCCTTCCTTCCCTGCTCCTTACCTTCCCAGAATGAGACATATGATTTTTGTCCAGAGCCAGCGACAAAAGAAGCTACATTTTCTTATTTTCTCACCTTTCAGATAAATATGAATGTATTGATTTTTAAATGGGCTGAACTTCATTGCTCTGGCTCCTTTAAGACTTAATGAATGTGGTAATGAGTCAACACAAACAGGACATTCCGATGTGGATGTTAATGGGAGGTTCCCTCCTCTATCGCCAACTCTGTTGGCTCCACATAAATAAAACTCTACTCTGACCTGATTTTAGATGGAATCATCAGGGTGATGATGTTAGAGTTCAGAAATAACATTCTGTACGATTTAGAGTTGTTCAGAGCGAGTCCTGGCTCTGCACTCATGTGAGCGGTCATGCATTTATTTCGGTGTTCTGCATTCACACTTCACTCCCTATGCATGTCTTCCCTTTGCACATACAACATTTATGCTCATGTTGTGTGCTGTGGCATGACCCTGTGTGTGTATTAAAGGATATATAGAAAGAAGAAGATATTCACTTGATTTGTCTAACTCATTTTGCTGAAGCCTTATATTTACTTCAGTTAAAGTTAGGAACATACTTTTATACAGAATGAGCCTTGATCCTTTACAGTTAAGCGTTGGAATCCATGCAGTGTGGAAACTTCTGCAGATGTCACATTTGTCTTTAACAGATGTTTCCCTGCTCTCACTGTCCAAATAGAGAAAATCTGTTTTGCACACGCCTCGACACTTTTGGATTCACAGTTTGTCAAACTTAACTTGATTTTACCTGACCAGGGGAGGGTAAAGTCTTAATGTTTTGATGAATCTAGCACTGAAAAATAAAAATTTCAGTACACATACTGAAATGATACGGTTATAGATAGAATATAGATTGATTTTTCTACAAAACCCTCTATTGATTTAAAGAGGTATTGATGTTTGATACCTAGAGAGCGACGATCCCAATTGCATGTTAATGCCCAGAAATAGAAGTTATAACAACAACATCCAACAAAACCATACTTTACCAAACTAAGCTAAAACTAAAATACAACTTTTATGCTGTTCCGAGACAACCATAACTGACAAGTAATCCTACTGACAGACAGACAGACTGTTTCATATTATACACGAGGATGCACAAAGAGTAGGGACTGCTGGGAATGTGTGTAGTTTGAAAGTGTTTAACTGTGGACTACCCAGCAATGATTATTTACCATTTCTCTATTCTCTCAGGATTAGCATAGATTGCTGTGATGATTGGTTGAGAAGAGCTGACAGCCATAAATATTTATGGGAAAGCAACAGACCAAAGAGACTCCTAATACTGTGTTAGACCTAACCTGCGTCATCGCTCAGCGTCCTAATTCCACAAACCTCAACTCTCAGCACCTTGTGGCACAGACAGTGAACACGTGGCTGAGCCCCATGCTACCATCTTGTGTCTGTAGTCTGTATTGCAGGAGCCGTGCTTCACAAATTGTTGATGCATATTTCACAACACCCAACAAGGGAGGATGTGTCTGTTGTTGTGGTAACACCACCTGGGGATAATTCACATCGTCAAAACGCATGAGGTATTTTGAAGTACCGTAAAAAAAACATCTTATCATGCTTGAGTTTTAACTTTGCTGTTTGTGTACCAGGTGAGAGTGGTCCAGGGGAAAGAGCCGGCCCATCTGATGAGTCTGTTTGGAGGACAACCCATGGTAGTGTACAAGGGAGGAACGTCCAGGGATGGAGGTCAGTCCGCTCCTGCGGAGACTCGACTCTTCCAGGTGCGCTCCAACTCTGCAGGACACACCAGAGCTGTGGAGGTAAGAAGACAAACGTCATACACTTTCTTATTTCACCACAGACACAGGTGCTTTTAAAGGATAAGTGTAAAGGATAACTGTCAACAAATAATGAAAAGACCAAAACCAACTACAATTTGATTGATGACGAGTGTGTGTATCAGAGCCTGATGTATCTCACTCCTCTTTGCACACACACACACACACACACACACACACACACACACACACACACACACACACACACACACACACACACACACACACACACACACACACACACACACACACACACACACACACACACACACACACACACACACACACACACACACACACACAGAAGTTAAACAGACTAAAGCATACATTTTTTGGGTTGATTCTACAAATTCATCTCACGTCATTGGCAGTTACAACCATACATAGCCCTCAATAAAGTCTGGTTTCTGCTTAATACGAACCAGCATCACTACATAAAATGTGTTTTTGCTGCACATTAACCTACAATATCTCTGCGTCCATGTAGCTTGATGCAGTGTCTTCCAACCTGAACTCCAACGATGCTTTTGTTCTGGTGACCCCTGGTGGCTCCTTGGTGTGGATGGGCGTGGGTGCCAGTGACACAGAGAAGCAGGGAGCCCAGCAGCTGTGTAACATCCTGGGAGTGTCAGCCTCTGAGCTGTCTGAGGGAGGAGAGACTGGTGAGGAAACGTTTTTGTGCCTTTGAGTCAAACTAAAACCCAACACCAGTTAACATACTCCTGTGTCAGCTACAAACTATGTTCAAGCTCGTAAAATAGCGCTTTAATGCGAAGCTTAATAGTTTTCTTTTTGTATCTCAGCTAAAGTATGTACTTGTGTTCATCTATATTAAAACAAAGAACATTTGATTGCATCACCCCTTTAGATGTTATCAGTAATCTTTGGATTTGCTTTCAAAGCTCACGAAGAAACTGGCTTCTCTAACAATTTCAAATAGAAAACCTCAGGCTAAAACATAACAGATTCAATTTTTTATAAACACGCTTTTTAAGTACTGGCCTCAGCCGAGGGCTGCCGCAGACAACAGAACAGTAATTCAACATTTTATTTCTGGGAGCTTTTGCTGATAGTTCATAACTTTTCCTATTAAGAATTCACATTGTAAAATGTGTGTGAGAATCATTTGTCACAAGGTAAGGGATGTAGTTACCTTAACACTTTTACAGATTGATTTAAAATTAATATTAATTAAAAAAACAATATATTTTGTATTTGCTTTGTACGTCTGTGGATCACAGGCTTTCCCCAGAAAAATTGTTTAGTCCAGTGACAAGTGTCCTTTTTATGAAGACGGCCTGGCTGACAGACTGATGTAATGTAAAGCCCAATAGTTTCTGTGATAACAACATCATAAACGGAATTGGGAAGTTGAGAATTTAAAGTGCTCATATTATGCTCATTTTCAGGTTCATAATTGTATTTTGAGGTTGTACCAGAATAGGTTTACATGGTTTCATTTTCAAGCTCTCTGTTTTAGCTATAGAGTGAGGCATCACACTTCTATCCCATCTTTGTTGGGAGTCGCACATGCTACTAGTCATCTCGCTCTCAATGGCAAAACACTGCTACAACACACACGAGTTCACCCTAATCTACTAAATAAATTGTATAGAACTACTTCCATGTCCCTCGTCTGCAGGTGTTCCACGTAGCTACTTTACTGACCGAAGTTGGAGAAACAGCTAGCTGATGTGGTATTAGTTAAAGTGGTTAGCACACACCAAACGTTTCGGCCGATGCAACATCAACATAACACCCCAAATCCCAGAAAAAGTGTTATTTTCATAATATGGGCACTTGGGCAGTGCCAAAAGCTAACAAGAGATTTTTTAAATATGACTTAAGTTTCCAACCGAGCCACCCCACGGCAACTGTAGTTTAAAAATGTCTTAAAAGTACATTACAAAATAATTCCCAGTGACTTGTAATACACTGGGAGAAACTCTGGATCAAATGACCCTGTGTAATGTGAAAAGGAATTGCTCATAGCAACAAACCCAGAAAGGACTGCAGCTTTTAGGTCATAGATTTTGTTTAATCGCAGATGTGCTGTATGGTTCACTCTCAGCACCAAACATAAACAGTTAGCTACTAGGTAGTGAACATAGTGGAGCATTTAGCAGCTAAAGACCCAGATAGCAAACCAGAGCTAATGAGACACAATTACTCCAATGCTAATGTTGCTCTCTCTTTGTATCTGCGGGGTGAGTAAATAAGCAGTTGTTTGCTAGTGAGTTAACGTTAGACATAACAACTTTATAAAACATGGCAATGTCAAATCCATATTTTTTAACGTCCCTAAATGGCCACAAAAAAAAAATCCATAAATGCAGCTTTAATTATTAATGGCATGACATTTTGGGAAAAAATATTTATTAGCATTTTTGCTGAGAGTTAGGTGAGAAGATTGATACCGCTCATTATGAAGCTAATCATTAGCCATAAGTAGGCTAAATAAGGATATTTCCCAACATTTCTAACTATTGCTTCAAATTCATTTGCTTTTTCCTGTTTACATACAGTATATAAAACTATAATAACTTGAAGTGTGCCTGTCCTCAGATCAGTTCTGGGAAGCTCTGGGAGGAAAGGCAGACTATCGCACTTCTACCAGACTCAAAGACAAGATGGACGCTCACCCACCTAGACTCTTCGCCTGCTCCAATAAGACTGGAAACTTCACCGTAAGTCTTTGGTTTGAGCTACCTCTGCTGCCGCTGAAGTCCTTTAAAATAAAATAATTTCACAGAAGCGTAATTTCAGGTAAATTACCTTGCAGATAGTTAGAGTAGGGCTTGAGCTAAACACTGCTGAAACCTAGTACTCATTAACAACTTGCCTTTACCGAAATAATGACAGTTGCTCTGGATAATTCATGATGGAAGCCCAATGTGATGAAAATAAAGATCCCGTGAGTCATTATGAGACACTTTCTCAAAATAATGACTTAGTATCTCAAAATAATGAGAAACTTGTCAAAATCTCAAAATACAATTATTAATTTGAAAAACTAAGACAACTCATTATTTTGAGAAATTTTATTTTTCTGAGAATGTTTCTCATTATTTTGTAATGACTTACAGAATATTTCTTCTTCATCACATTGGCAAAAATGGGCTTCCTTAATTCTCAGAACTTAGTTAACAGCTTTCATCACAAAAAATGTCCAACATTAATACAGCTCCACTTACTCGTTGTCCTCCTCTCAGATTGAGGAGGTTCCCGGGGAGATGACCCAAGACGACCTGGCCACTGATGATGTCATGATCCTGGACTCCTGGGAGCAGGTAAAGAAAACCAGAGCTTTGTCTGTACCAGACAGATTCAGAGCAAAGTCACTGCAATGAAAGGAACAAATACGCAATAAATTTTTCCCATTTTCAGGTATTTGTCTGGATCGGAAATGAGGCCCAAGAGGAAGAGAAGACTGAAGCGATGGCGTCTGGTAAGGACATCTGTGGGAAAACAGGATATCTATCTGTGTAATCATATCTGTGAAAAAATTAAATGCCACCAGAACTTCCCTCTATGTATTTTAATTGTATTTCACAACAATCCTTTGGCATCCTTTGTCAATCCTTTAAATATTTTCTTTTCAAAATATAAAATGCTCCATCTAATATTTAAATTTGGGACATCAAGACCATATTCACACTACAAAAAAAAGTCATAAAATCTTATTTTAGAGGATATATTTTATTTTGTTTATTAAAGATAATATTGTCAAACACCATAGCTTGTTAAGCAAATGCACATTATTCTGCTGTGCATTTGTGATTTAACTTTACTCCATGACACCAATTCAAACCTTTCCTTGTCTTCGTCAGCGGTCCGTTACATCGAGACTGATCCGGCCAACAGAGACCCCAGGACGCCCATCGTCAAGATCAAGCAGGGCTTCGAGCCGCCCACCTTCACCGGCTGGTTCCTGGGCTGGGACCACGAGTACTGGACCAGCGACCCCCTGGAGCGTGCCATGGCTGATCTGGCCTTGTGAGATCTCACCTGACCTTTGACCCCTCTGCTCCGCCGCAAGCACTGAGCTCCAATCATGACACTTTCTTTAGCTGCCAATACGCCCAGAAAACTTTTTTACTTATTGTGTTGTTTGTGAGGGCTACAGGTCAATGAAGCAGTGTTTTAATTCACTTTGTCTTGACCAATCACAATAGAGCTTTAACAAATACACAGGCTTCCTCTAGGGTTTGCACTAAAATACAGTCTGCTGCTTTTATTGAAGCCAATTTGACAATAAAACATGTTCACTAGTGAAATGTAAGGACAACTAAGTCTTTGTGTGCGGCAACATTGGAAAACTCACTGCCAAGAAAAAAACTGCTTATAAAAAGCAATACAACCGATGCCTTAATATTCTTTCCTAGTTTACAGGCAATCTGCTTTTTTTATTATAAAAAAAGGTACTGTTCCAGATAAAGCATACCTTTATAGATAATTGTTTGCACATTCAGTTTAAATGCCTCTTATATTTATTTTTTAAATGTCACAGATGCATGCCCAGGAAAGCTTGTGTGATGCAATAGCCAACTTTAAATGGGAAACTAATGCTTTGCTGCTTTACAAACCAGTTATGTCTTATGTGACATTTTCTAAGGTTTCTCCTGTTATAATTTCAATAAAACCAAATAAAATGTGAATTGTTTTATGCCTCTGCTTTTAAAACCACTTGCAATACTGTTCTAATACAATGAGTTCCATAGACAAATGATTTTTGATTGTGTTTTTATTTAAAGTCTTTATATAGTTGTATTATGTCAGGAAAAAACTATATCAAACATTAGCAAACTGTATAAAAAAAACAGCAACCATGAATTCTGAATGAAACTTTTTAAAAAAGTGTTATAATTGATGTGGCTAACATTTTTCACAAGACAGAAACTTAAATACTACTTTGATTTACTGAGCAGGGCTTTTGTGGAAGCCAAATGAGTAAGTTTGACTTTAGTTTTTTCTTTCTTTGAACACAAATGCTCGGTGATCAGCAGCACTATGTCGTGCTATGTAACCCCCTCTTCTCTCTGTAACAGTTCAAACCCTAAAGCAAGTTTACTTAAGATTCTTTTTATCTAGCTGTGGCAAAATAATACTCTCTCTGTTGTAGCAACTCATATACAGGAGTTATTGTAGTAAAATTCTGTAACAGTCTTTAATAATTAAATAAAAATCTATAGTGTTACTTTAAACTCAGTTGTGACCAACCTGAAACTGTCTAATCACAGCAAAGCTATAATAAACATCACATTTCTGCAATTATATATACACATAGTATATAGTAACACTACTAAGTCAGACATACTTTTACGTACATTTACCAACACTTCTGTTCTTTGTATGGTAAAGGGAGGAATACATATAATAACTACGTCAGTTTAAAAGATAAACACAAAGACTAACTAATTTGGCTTGTTTGCACCTGGAAAGAACGTATGTGATATAGAAATATAATATTTGTTACTTAAAAAATATTGTTGCTTAAATAAATTAGACAAATAAAATCCATTAGTTATTTTTGTAACTGCATAGAAATATGATATTAGGCTGTTGAAAAGAATTAATGGCAGTAAGTTAAGGCGTTTGGCTTTGCGATAAGTTTCTAACAGCCACCGCTTCTCTTTATTGGTAAAGCCAAAATAATAGGAACAACTGACAGCCCTATGATACACACAGTACCACTAGTGTAGCTGATACTGTTGCAGAGTCAATGCTATGGTAATTTGAGGTGTTCCTAATATTTTGTCCATTCTTCTGAATGTAACATATGCTGTAAATGAATAGAAAGCATACTGTAAACATATACAAGTAACATCCAGCCTGACTGTTAACCTCTCAGCCATGACAGAAATATTGGCAACTGGAGAAAGGAAGTAAGTGTGTGTGTGTGTGTGTGTGTGTGTCTGTCTGTTTGTCTGTGTTATTATTTGCATGTCACTCGGACCGATCCCTACTTTGTGAAGTAAACCAAACCAAAAGCAATCCACCAAGATTAGGCCATTGCAGAGGAAGATCTTTGTAAAGAATCACTCTCCTGATGATAATCAGTAGATTGTACAGTATACTGTACGTCTTGGTACACGTTTGAACCTTAATGGTTACAATGCTAGTTTGGTGCTGAGATTTGAATGAGATTTATACTAAACATTCATTGACAATGTTCAATGGCGCAGATAATATCTAAATTAAAATTTTAAATGTACCGTTGGTTGTAGTTGACAATACTCTGCAGCCGTTCAGCTGACTGAGCACATTGAATCAGCTTTCTGATTGGCTGTTGGGCCTAACAGATCAGTGCACAAGATGGAAAGGAAAGATCTGAGCCACGCAACCAGGTTGGTTACATTTCATATTTTCATCTTCTGCTCATCCGCTTAAGCTGTCTAATAAACTATAATGTTTTTGTTTGTTTTTTTACAACAAAATGCCAATTAGGAATTAAGTAACCAAGGATTTACTTGATGATCCACTCCATGGTCAGTTTTTGTTGCATTTTTCTTTTTTCACATTTTGAATGCAGACTGCAGCTGTGCTCTTTTACTTCGGAGTCGGAAGCCGGACCTGGGAATGAAGTCACAACCAGGTTGACCGTGTTCCAGTACAACAAGTGGGAATTAACTGTTATCTCAGTGGGGTTTGATCTAGCTAGGTTAGCCATGGTTAGCAATACCAGTTGATAATAGTGTTGTGCCGATGGACAATATCAACGTCTATTGGCACGAATGGTTGACTGGCATCACGATGGAGAGCCACCATTAGCAATGCTGGTTCAAAGGGACATGTTTAATAGATACAAGTGGCCTAAATATGTGTGTGTAAGCCATGGGTGCTGTGTTGAGTGTGTGTGTATGTGAACAATGTGATTTGAGACTCCTACTCAGTTTTTCATGAAGCCTTGCATCATCTCCATCGGCAGCGGGAAAATGATGGTGGAGTTTTTCTCGGCGGCAATGGTGTTGAGGGTCTGAAGGTAACGCAGCTGCAGGGCTGACGGAGACTCGGAAATGACCAGGGAGGCCTCCTTCAGCGCCCGCGACGCGTTCATCTCTCCCTCTGCTGCGATCACCTTCAGAAGAAAACATAAGGAACAAGACTGAAGATGAGGCGTGTCTGCACAAAATCAATACTAATATTTAGACATTTTCAATGAAGACCTGTGTAAACAGGGTGTGATTTTGTAAACAGGATGCGTGGGATGTTGGTTGTATTTAGCAGTTGTATTTAGCAGCTACAAAGCTCCGGGACGCCGGCCACCAGTTGTTTAGCTGCCAATAGGTGACTGTGAGTCAGGTACAGGCGTGGAAGAAGTTGTTCTTTTCTCAAGTAGAAATTATGTAGAGTAATTAATAAATTAGTCATGACAAAAAAGATAATTTTATAATTATAATATGAGCGCATGGTGAACCTATGAAGCTAAGTCATATTTAGACATCTGATGTTAAAGATTTGTGTTGTTGCCCAGAGAAAATTAAAGAGAAAAGAAAAACAGTCATAAGGTCCTTTTTCAGTACACCAACACATCAAGTAAGTACAGTAAGTCTTCATATTAAGACAATTTGGTAACATCTTAATAAGAATGTGTGCTTATGGAAATACTAACATCACTATGTCTGAACAGAACCACCTTACCTTGGCTCTGGCCTCACGGGTGGCCTCAGCCTCAGCAGCCATGGCTCTCTGGAGCTGAATAGGCAGCTTGACGTCTTTGATCTCCACTCGCTCCACCTTGATCCCCCAGTCGTCTGTAGCATCATCCAGAGTTGACTGAAGGAGACAGAAAGTGTTTTCTCTATTGAAATATCTCATTTTTTCAGCATTTGACAGAGAACATGTTTATATATCAGCACTGAAACAATTTGATGTGATAAAAGCAAAAGAAAACTCCATGAAGTTCCTTTCCTTAATGACCAAGATTAGTCCAAAACTCCCTCCTTTCAAAGCCTCTTGCATTTCTCAATTTGTCCAGCAGATGTAGCTCAACCTGAGCGCATGTTTCCCCTCTTGCAGAAAGAAATTATATTAAGTGGTGTATCCAATCCTAAAATTACACACACACAAACTGCAACCACTAGGAGCATCGTAGTAATGCAGTATTTGTTTATTTTCACTTGTATGCATCAAGTATTTCATGCAGTATGTTTTGAGATGACCAACTACAGTACATATTAGGACCTTGTAACAATAAAATGGGTCTCTGTACTTAGTATCATGGCATTGTTGGAGAAAGGAGCTTTGTTCTTATTAAATGTAATCAAAAAAGAAAGCCTCTTACTGCGAAAGCAAAAATTTAACGTCTGCGGCTGTGCTGTACGCTTGTTGAATCTGTCTATAAAAAGGCCACTGTATTTTATGTTTGTGCTGTAACAACTACGGCTATTCAGAAATTCAATCTTGATTCTCTTAATGCAGCAGCAAAAGAAATACCGTTGGCTCACAGATAAAGCTTAAGCAATCAAATCACTACATTATACTTCTACAGAAGCCTGAAAACTGACCCACAGAAATATCAACTGTGTGATTACAGTTGCTATCCAAATAGTCAATCAATTCAGCCAGATGCCAGGGGCCAGATGATAGCAGCAATGCACACTTTGCCATTTGAGTTTGGGTAAACTGGCTCTAAGCAAGGTGGCACTGTAATCCTGCATTCTGTTTCTCCTCAGTCTGTGTTATTGGAGTCTCATATTATTGCCTACATTTATTTTTACTGACTACATAATGTGTTTTCTGCATAGTGCTTTAGAGTCCATTATTTCAGGGGTCCAGCCTTTTAGTTTCTCTCAGGAACAGCAGATTTACAACATTGCCCTTTCTAACAATCACATGAACTGTATTACAGTCAAGGAATGTCAGCACACTGACCATTGACATTGAAGGATTGGCATCATGTAATGTACGAGACTAGGTTCTAGCAAGATGGATAATTTTTTAGTGGGATTGCAGAGTTGGGTGATAATTTTCTGTGGGTTTGTCACCTTAAGAGATTAAAAATTTACCAGAGCAGCTTAAAAATTATACTTCAACTTGTATAATATGTGTTATCCCTGTATTTTCTTTTTTCTTCTTGTTTTTCTGAGTGTGGGATGTTTATGGTCGTCAGCAAAGAGCCTTTGGGCCTCACATGGGTATGTAACCCTCAGCCAATAGCAGCGTACGGAGTGTGCGGCCCGTTCTCATTCCCAATACCGCAGCCTTAACCATCAGCTTCTCATACCGACGGACAAGTCTAACTGACACAGTGACAGAAAAACAGGATGAACCTTTGCATTCACACAAAGTGGCACATTCCAGAGGAAGTCTGTGTGTGTTTATTTGTGCTTTAGAACGTGGCCCCGTAAAACAATCAGAAAATAGCGTTTTTATGCCTGCTTTGTTCGTCGCTCACTCTCTTTATTTACTTTCCAGCTTGCCAAAATACCACAGCTCTCTCTCTCTCTCTGGCACATTAAGCTGGGGAGGAGGAGCCAACATTGAGTACTGTGTGCTTAAAAACGAGCGATACCTACTACATACAGTGGTGTGAAAAAGTGTTTGCCCCCTTCCTCATTTCCTGTTCCTTTGCATGTTTGTCACACTTAAGTGTTTCGGAACATCAAACCAATTTAAACAATAGTCAAGGACAACACAAGTAAACACAAAATGCAATTTGTAAATGAAGGTGTTTATTATTAAAGGTGAAAAAAAAATCCAAACCATCATGGCCCTGTGTGAAAAAGTGATTGCCCCCTAAACCTAATAACTGGTTGGGCCACCCTTAGCAGCAACAACTGCAACCAAGCGTTTGCGATAATGTGCAATGAGGCTTTTACAGCGTCCTGGAGGAATTTTGGCCCACTCATCTTTGCAGAATTGTCCTAATTCAGTTACATTAGAGGGTTTTCGAGCATGAACGGCCTTTTTTTTTTTTTTTTATTTTTTATTGGTTTTCTTTTAACATAAACATACAGTATGTGCCATCTGGGCACGGAACATACAACATAACTTGACAAGGGGAGGATCTGTACGTCAGGTCAAACAGCAGTTACCATCCTCATGTATAAAGAAAATATAAAAATGCTGTTTGAAGATGGGGAAAAAAAAAAAAAAAAAAAAAAAAAATAAAAAAGGGTTCTTGATTTAGGATTCAGCATGAGGAAAAGGAGGATTTGAGCACCAAATAAAAACAGCAGCAGCTGAACACAAGCACATCCCAAAAAAAAAAAAAAAAAAAAATTTATATGAAATCAGGTCTCACAGATGACACATAGCTCAACCATTTTGACCAGTTCTCTTCAAAAGTATCAGCTTGGTTCCGTAGTTTGAAAGTAATTCTTTCCATAACATATATATTATAGATTATATCAATCCACTCATTTATTAATGGTTTGTCTTTCTTCAACCATTTTCTGGTCAAAGCCTTTTTGCACCCCACTAACAACACACTCAAAAGGTATTTGTCTCGCTTTGTATAATCAAAACCATCCAGATCACACAGGTACATGACTTTGAAATTTAGAACCATTTTCTTTTTAAAAACAGTCTCCAGAACCTCAAGGACCTCCCTCCAAAATGGGGCCACAGAGGGACAGCTCCAGAAAATATGAAAATGATTTGCCAAAGTATTCCCACAGGACCTCCAGCAGGCCGTCTGATTTGAG
Organism: Percina caprodes; assembly: GCA_013375575.1. NCBI lineage: Eukaryota > Metazoa > Chordata > Actinopteri > Perciformes > Percidae > Percina > Percina caprodes. The sequence goes on from JABXJD010000068.1 coordinate 1,687,443, forward strand.
TAGTAGGTCTTTTGTGCCGGAGTAAGAAAGAATCGAGTCACATTTTTCCAACTGAATTCCCTCCAAGAGGGGGAGCTTGTCATTGACCACTGCTGTTTGCAAGTCCTGTCCCATTCCTCTTGTGAGACCGTAAATCCTCCCTCTGCTTCCCATCTTTCCTTAATGCCCAAGGTATGATCACTTTTAAGGTCTTGAAGAGCTGAGTATAGTTTAGATATTATCTTTTGGAAGGAAACATTCCTGAAGGCCCCTTGGAAGATGTTAAGAATTTCATTCCTCTCTGAAAGAACTTTCTTGGGGAATTTCTTGTTTGCAAAATCCCTGATCTGCAAATATCTAAAATGATATGAACGGCCTTTTTAAGGTCATACCACAACATCTCAATAGGATTCAGGTCAGGACTTTGGCTAGGCCACTCCAAAGTCTTCATTTTGATTTTCTTCAGCCATTCGGTGGTGGACTTGCTGGTGTGTTTAGGATCATTGTCCTGCTGCAGAACCCAAGTTTGTTTCAGCTTGAGTACACGAACAGATGGTCGGACATTCTCCTTCAGGATCTCTTGGTAGACAGCAGAATTCATAGTTCCTTTTATCACGGCAAGTCTTCCAGGTCCTGAAGCAGCAAAACAGCCCCAGACCATCACACTACCACCACCATATTTTACTGTTGGTATAATGTTCTTTTTATGAAATGCAGTGTTCCTTCTACGCCAGATATACTTGGACACACACCTTCCAAAGAGTTCCACTTTTGTCTCATCGGTCCACAGAATGTTGTCCCAAAAGTCTTGGGGATCATCAAGATGTGTTGTGGAGAAATTGAGACGAGCTTTGATGTTCTTTTTGCTCAGCAGTGGTTTTCTCCTTGGAACTCTGCCATGCAGGCCATTTTTGCCCAGTCTTTTCCTGATGGTGGAGGCATGAACGCTGACCTTTACTGAGGCAAGTGAGGCCTGCAGTTCTTTGGACGTTGTTGTGGGGTCTTTTGTGACCTCTTGGATGAGTCGTCGCTGCGCTCTTGGGGTAATTTTGGGCGGCCGGCCACTCCTGGGAAGGTTCACCACTGTTCCATGTCTTTGCCATTTGTGGATAATGGCTCTCACTGTGGTTCGCTGGATTCCCAAAGCTTTGGAAATGGCTTTATAACCCTTTCCAGATTGATAGAGCTCAATTACTTTCTTTCTCAATTGTTCCTGAATTTCTTTGGGTCTCGGCATGATGTGTAGCTTTTAAGGATCTTCTGGTGGACCTTACTGTGTCAAGCAGCTCCTATTTAAGTGATGCCTTGATTGTGAACAGGTGTGGCAATAATCAGGCCTGGGTGTGGCTAGAGAAATTGAACTCAGGTGTGGACAACCACAGTTATAGTATGTTTTAACAAGGGGGGCAATCACTTTTTCACACAGGGCCATGATGGTTTGGATTTTTTTTCACCTTTAATAATAAACACCTTCATTTACAAATTGCATGTTGTGTTTACTTGTGTTATCCTTGACTATTGTTTAAATTGGTTTGATGTTCCGAAACACTTAACCCTCATGTTGTCCTCGGGTCAAATTTGACCAATTTTCAGTTTTTTCATCACATAAAATGGGCCTTTGAAATAAGCTGAAAATGTCAACATTAGAAATATCAAATAACTTTGGAAAAAACATCAAAAAAAGCTCCCACAACACTGAAAAAGTGACAAAAATGTCAGAAAAAGCGATAACTTTTTTTCATGGCTCATTTGAAGACAACACAAGGGTTAAGTGTGACAAACATGCAAAGGAACAGGAAATGAGGAAGGGGGCAAACACTTTTTCACACCACTGTATTAAACCTTTAATAATAAATTTGTTCTTTGACACAGCTCACAGACAGTATCCTCAGAAGTGTCTACTGGATGAAAACCAGCAAGGAAAGAGGAGACTGAATGTGGCCAAAGTCAAATTTCAAAAGGAACCAACTTACCAAGTTAAGTTTGACTAATTCATACTAGGGCTGCACTATGTTTTGTTTCATTTACATTGCGATGTGCGCATGCGCGATAGTCACATAGCAGGACATTGCAATGTTGACGCTAACACCTTTTTGCTGCTCTATAGAAAAGTAAACTTTCACCGTTCTCCTTTTACATGATTATTACAGTCCAACCCTTCCCCTTGAAGACAGGTAGCCATGTGGGCAGCGTGTGTATGTGGCGTAACGTTAGTCCAACCAGGGTTTACTGTTATGGGAAGTGAGGCTCAGCGTGTGTAGAAAAGTACTGCGACACAGTGATGCACGTACTTTTCCATGCAAAGACAACATTTTTCACCCAATTAATGCAACCTTATCACGTTATTATCTCCGGGCCATTTTTCACCGCATAAAGCTGCTACCAGCCAGGCTAAAACTAATATAGTTAGCCTAAAGAAACAAGGGGTCTGTCCCAACTAACGTTGCAGTTTGGAGCCGTGACATTAGAAAAGTAAAACTAATCTACTACAGAAGTCTGTTTCTGATACGACATAATTTACACTGATTTAAGTGATCTTGGCTACACAGTGTGTTGCTAGTGTATGCCATGCAGGTCTGCATGCACAGCAAACCACCAAATCACAATCAACGTTGATCAATTTATCTAACAAAACAAGCAGGCCCCACTAGTTGACCATAACCTGAAGTTTAGAGGAAGCAACAGTCATGCATTATTAATATTATTCACTTTAGCCTTGGATTGATGTTATATGAATACAATGGTGTCATGTCAGTCAACCAGCGTATTGCTACCTAATTTCCCTCTCAAAAATCACTTCAGAAGAGTAGACACAGCGGTTACTTGCTGTGATGTTTGTAAAGCATTAAAGTTCAACAAAGAATGGTACACATAAAAGTTCCTTTTTCATTTTCTATGTAGATGCACTCTCCTATAACATTACCCCAGTAGTAGAGAATGATTTATTATTCCAAAATAGAGCTATTTATGTCATCTTGAAAACAATTGTCTTTTTTTATGTCGCAATATATATTGCATTAAAAAAATAGCACAATGTCAGTTTTTTTTCCCCCAATATCGTGCATGCCTAATTCATTATAGTTCAAACCCATTTGGATTCAGTCAAATGCAATGCAACCCATATATTGTAATGCGTGAGTCTGAGAGCCAATGAGCTCTGATTGTTGCATATGCATGTGCTGCCAGCAACGTCCACTCGTCTGTGGTCAGAGGGAGTACAGTTGTGTCTTGTACAATTGACATTGCTCCACTTGTTTGCTCACTAGTGTCCTTCTCCATTTTATTTATTAGTTTACTGACAGGTGAATAGGGCATGCAATAGGTAATTCTGATAGTGAATTCTGATGTGTGTGGTCAGGAATTTCAGTCAGCATTTTATTTTTTCCCATGTTTGAAAAAAGTGCAAATTTAGAATAAAAAGTGACAACCACAGACATTTCTGGGAAGCATGTTAGAGCTTGCATTTTGTTTTGGACCACAACGCCAGTTATTAGTGTGTATAACTGCTACCATACCTGCATGCTGTGTGCAATTTCTTCACGATCAGACAGGATCTCTGACAGGTTCTTGGTACCCAGGACGTTCCTCAGGGTGGTCTGGGCCAACAGCCGTGTAGCAGCATCTGCATTAGTGATGTTAGCCACAGCCAGAGTAGCATTCTGGACCCGGTAGTACACCACACCATCAACACTCACTGTGACAGAGTCTTTGGTCAAAACCTGAGAGCAGGATAGTGATTTAACACACATTAGAAAATAAAGAGGTAGAAATTGTTTTGTGATGTTATGAGGAAAATGTTCAGTGGAACTGTTCAAAACATTTGTATTATTCTTATTTGCCAAAGAGTGCATTACTGGTGGGCTATCTCAATCTGCACAATTGTTTTGATGTCCTTGGAATTATTGTGAATGTGACAACGTATTTGTTTAATGTAATTGGAAGTGTGCATGTCATACCTCTTGCGGTGGGATGTCGAAGGTGATGGTACGCATGTCCACATTAATAAAGCTGTCAGTGCACGGCAAGATGAAGAACAGCCCTGTGGAATCACAAGCATGCAAATAGTTTTAACAAAGACTAAAGCCACTGTAAACACAATAATGAGGAAGCGTCTTCACAAATGTTTGAAAACACCGGGATGAATGAAATTCTGGCATGAGGCCAAGTCAAGCTCTCTCTTTATAAGACTGCAGCTGTGCTGACAGCCAGGCAAAGCTGGGGATATTTGCAGCTTTCATAAGCCTGTTTCAAGTCACAATGATTGAATTAGTGCATTAAACAATACCAGGCATGTGCCTGAGTGAAGCAGACATGTGCTAGGTGTGCAATCATTTAGCAAACATTAATGCCACAATGGTTTGAGACTAGTGGGCTGCATTTCCTGTCAATATATTGTGTATTTAAATGGTGAGATCACAGCCATCTGTTCAGGAGGGTAACGGAACAACAGCAGTCTCCTCATGCCGTTTTTTTATCATGACATTTGCAGCATTCTCAACGATTACATTTCCTGTCAGACAAGTAAAGGGACCTCAGATGCTCTCACAGACTCTAAACCATCTTGTTGCAGTGGAAAATTCCACAGACAAGCATCCTTGAAAAATCTGTGCTTTCAATAAACATCACTGTTTATGGCAGAAGAGAAGTGTATACCGATGCAAAATGTTCCCCAAATACAGCCTTTCCATTTTATGACAAACTATCCTGCTGAGCCTGTTTCAACCTTAATATACAGGGACATGTTCAAAGTCACTAAATGTAAACAGCTGTAGGTGGAGAGGGAGCCAGATTATGAGCGTGAGGGTAAGGGGCATTACAGGAAACCAAATGCTGAATTCAACTTTGACAGTGGCTCCTCCAGCTCCTCAAGAATGTGAGGTTTGCTGGCAGAGATCTATTATTACTCCATACTGTCATTTACAGAGTCCCATGGCACTCTGAGGAGTCACATCTCAGCATTTTAAGAGGACACTGCCTGGTTTTTAGATCCTGTAAAACAAGAAATCAAAGATAAGAAGACAGTGAGTTATAAGATGTATGCAAATTATTGCTCATGGGAGTATCTTTTTACTTAAACAAATACACTGCCTTTCAAAACAGAAGTCACATCACTGAGAATAGAATGATTAAATAATTCAGACATTGAACAAAAACATATGCAGTAGCATTGTCAGACATATGGCTCTGTGGACTGGGAGCCCACATAGTCCAGTGTCTACTGTAAGTGGTAGCATGCCACTTGGTTGAACTTTGTTATTATTAGGCCTACACATTTTTAGGTTTACTTTTTTACCATGACTTGCCTTTTGTCATCCTGCCAAGCAAGATGGGGATAGGTGAGAAAGTACAGTAAGGCCCCCTCGTGTGATCCTCCCTATGCTTTCTTCTAAGAATTTTTAGCAGCATGGCTTTGAGGATTGTGGTTTTGAATGAAATGTCTCATCTACTGTTGGATGGATTGCCATGAAGTTTAGTACAGACTTTCATGTCACCCTCAGGTTGAATTTTAATTCCCTTGGTGATTCCCTGACTGTTTCTCTAGTACCATTATCAGGCCATATGTTTTATTACCAGTACCTTGCTTAAATGATCAAATACCTGCAAAGCTAATACAATTTTCATTAGTTTAATGCCAAGTAGCTAATGTTGGCATGCTAACATGTTAAAGTAAGACTGTGTATATGGTCACAACTGCTTAGCATCACCATGTTAGCGTTGCCATTGTGAGCATGCTAGCATGCTGAAGTTAGCATCCAGCACAATGTATAGTACATTTAGGAATTCCTTGCAGACACTAACCACTTGAATTTAGGTTTAGAAGGTTGACAATCAAAAGAGTTGCAGGCAACAATAAATCTCGGGCCCCCCAAGCCCACAAACTCAGTAGAGGCTTTGCGTATTCGGACAGTGAGACGTTTTTTTTTTTTTTTTATTGTTTGGCTTTATACACCAGCAGTGAAATTATGCAATGTCTACAAGGTTAAAGTGCATAATTTCTGCTTTAAAAGGGATGGTTCATTCATGTATTATGAATACACCGACTATGAATAAGTACCTCATATTACCCCAAGTTAAAATATATAAACCATCTCTAAGGGTGTTTAAGAGTGTTTATATATTCAAAGTGTAGGACTATTAAAGAAATCCTCCAATTTCAGTACAATGATCCTAAACATACTAATAAGGCAGCCACTTAGCTTTCTAGGGCCAAGAGAGGAAAAACTGTCCAAGCCCGTCAAATAACCTCAATTTAACTAATCATGTGTTTCACATCTTAAGACTAAAGACAACGAGCCCCCGGAACAAGAAAAAAAAATGGCTGCAGTGAAGGCTTGGCAGAGAATCTGCCAACTGTCTGCTGATGAATCTGTGTTGTTACATCTGTATCTGACTGGCTGGAGGGGGCAGCGAACTGCAGTGCAGAGCCAAACATCGACGTAAGTGAAATAACTGCATTAGAGACAAAGGACAGACAAGATGGGCAGAAGAGCCATATAAAAGAAGGGAGGAAAACTCCAATTTAGAAGCTTCAGAGCAGAAAACAATGCAACTTTACATTTAAGGAAACCAGAGAAACTGAACTTAAACTTGTTAAACAACTGGTCCCAGAGATATTCTAGAAGAAGTTCTTCTTCTATGAAGCAGATGTTAAAACGTAATAAAGTAAGACGTTTATCTCTTATCATCACACAATTCACAGTATCTTCAAGGCTCTGAACCAAATAACGTTTGGTTTGTTGAGTTTCACACAGCCTATTCAGCAGCAGTAGCAACGGGACTTGTAAACAAATGTCAAGACAATGAACATGCCTTTATTTAAGTGATGAAGATGAGTGTAAGATAATCATGTGGGACATAGTGTACATACACTGCAACCATGTTTGAAGTACATTTGGAGAGGGTAAACATGTATAGAACAGGTGTATATAAAAACATTTCTGACCTGGACCTTTGGCTCCCCCTCGCAAAATGCGCCCCAAGCGAAAGATAATGGCTCGCTCGTACTCCTTCACAATCTGTGTACCGAGACAAAGACAAACCACATAAATGGCTTGTTATATACTCATTTTAGTCCAAAGTAAACACAAGACAATGAATACACATACTATAGAGGATGACCCTATTAACAGTATAGAATAAACACTAAGCCATCCCCACTAATTTACTATCCCAGCTAGCTTTGCTTGTAAAAATAAACAGTGCATTTGACTAGCAGCTGACCTTAATACACATCCATATGGAGATGGGCAGAGTAAGCAGCATGAGAAGAATGGAGAGCGCGACCAACAGCCAGCCACACAAGCCAATGTCAGAGTCGGAATGCTCCAAAGCTGGGGGAAAAAAGACAGATAAATGCACTAAAATGAATTCAACTGATTCTAATCATCTGTGGAAATAAATATTCTGAATTTAACAGATTTGTAAGCAGCATCTTCTTTCAGATTTGACTCGTTTTTTCTGTTGCTAAAAATACATTTCTAATACAATCATGCATCAGATCAACTTTTCATTCATCTCTGAACACACACACACACACACACACACACACACACACACACACACACACACATTCTTTTAAAGTGCATCTTTAGTGAGGTTTAATGTAACCTCCACCCACGGCCGCGCGCGCACACACACACTTGTTAGACTTGTTAAGACTGGCGGGTACATTATCTGCCCTGCATGCAATATTTGTCTCAGTCAAAATCAGAAGCCATGCAACCATTCAATGCATACGATCCGTACCTTCAACATCATAATCATGCGTGCTTGAACCTATAGACAAAATTATATGTCAGGGCGCCATTGAACGACTTACACTAGTGTTAGCTAGGCACATAATAGCTGAATGGTAACCGATAACGTTACGTGGTATAAATACTTCACTAATTGTCCTGGATTGTTGCTGATGCTGCTTTTACGCACAGTACGTCACTGACATAATCAATACGGATTACCACAGGGCTTCTCTAGCTGATCCCACCCTGTGACTCAGGGTATCTAATGGATTTCAGCTAGAAGGTTAGCTAGCTGTCAATTCCTAAACATCACTAGAATTAGCTGGCGTTTCAGGATGTCAATGTTTCACCTAAAACGGACCCATATATCTTCACCGAATAACGTTCATAATAAAGATAACCTCAAAGAAACAGAAGCTGCTTATCCAAAGCGTCTAGGTTTTTTTTTTTTTTTTTAAACAGCCAGTGTTTTTCTATTATTTAAAAAGTGTTTTTGTTTCGAGTTGGACAATTTACTGTAGCTAAGGACTTGCACGTTACCTTTAACGTATGTTATCTTGGTAATATTAACTAGCTTGTAAGTAGAGTGGGTGAATTTACGTCAGCTAGGTCGGTCAATGTTAGCTATTATGAGCTAACCATTGAAATAAAATGGAGTTAACTGCTAACGCTACGTTTGATATGTGCTTCCACACCAGGTAAAGTCTAAGCTCTATAACGTTAGCATTAATGGAAGAGTTAAATAACAATAGCTTTCACTTTCGCTTAGTTAGCTAGCTAGCTAGCTGAATGAATACTGATGATGCCCTCCGTGACCAAGCTGCCCAAAATAGCACACTTAACGTTAACATAACGTTAAAGTGAGCAAGGGTTAACGTTACCTGCTTGACGTTCTCGTCTTCTGGCTTCTTCATTCTTCTTCCTCATTGCAACTCTTTCGTTGTCGGAATCCATAGTTAACGCCAAATTAAAACAACGCTGAGAGCGAACCTTTCGCTATGTTTACTGGATCGATGGTGACTCAATTAAGCTGCTGCTGAAGAGAGGGCCTGTTTTACCCTGAACGAAGACTTGTAGGTGCTGTGACGCAGAAGGCAGTCAGTCTCATAGACTGTATCAGTTTACATCTACATCCATGGTTCTCTTAATACATCCATGCATCTATAGAGCCAGTGGGCGCGGTTCAGCCTTCAATTATAGTGGACCAAATTCATATTTTGTCATCCCATTGCACGCCCCTAATGCCTGTTCTGGTCATAGACTGTATATTTATTAATGGTCTATGGTTATGGCAGTATGTGTAACTCTGCAGAGCAGGTACAATACATGGATGTAATAAAAATAAAAAAATAAACTGGATTTAGCAAGCCACAAAAGTTAAACTTCTTCAATTAAAAGTACCTAGATGATCGGTTGCTTCTGCATTATGGGGCCCATAGAGCTGGCTACTTCCGGTTTAAAGCTCCACCAGTCTCATATTAGGCTTGTTTGAGATGAGCCAAGTCTGCGCAGAATTGCTCACCGGAGATAGCCCGTTGCATGCCGGTTAGATTTGTGTCCGACTTGATCCCAAAGGGGTAAGTGGTCGTCCACAAAGCATAGCTCCTATGGCGCCATTTTAATGCTACAAATTACTCACCTGCCGTTTGCATTCCATTAACTGACATTCATTTTGGCGCCACATTGACAGCGAAAAACGTGTTTATTTCTAAAGATATACGACAATGTATAAAAAGCTCCATTACCTTATACCTCACGTTGTGGCTCCGTAGCGGACGTTTTTGTAAAAATAGGCTAACAATTGCGTCATAACCAAGCGACTTGCTGTCGCATAGTCGACAAATCATTGTATTGTCAGGAGAAGCTCGCAGACTGTTTCGACTTACATTAGCTGTTAACTAGCATTTTTAGTGAGCAGTAATTAGCCTGTGTCTATGTTATCTCCTTACATATACTTACGCTCTCCGTTTCTGCAATATACAGAATGATTGAGATTCTCTTGGAACAGCTACCAGAAGACTTACAACTTTCAGACAGGTTGCTCACAAGTTGGTCCATTTATTTAGCTGTCTACGCTTGATCTCGACTTGCTCTGACGTCATGCACACGTAGGCAACGATAATCTCACAAGATCAAGGCGACCGCAGTTGCTTTTCACCAACTGCAAGACCCAGGCGGACCCAGAGCATGCTGGGAAACACTGTTCTCTCTGCTGATTTAAAAGCTGATTGGTTTACAATCGACTCAACATAATGACGTTTTATATAAACTTTTATTGATTTTGAATCAGAGGGATTTTAATTGCCATTTGTCTGATTTCAAGGCTTATTCTGTACAGAACACATGTTGTGTGGCTGATAGATACGTTTAGAAGTCAGAGAGACTAAATGTGTTCAGATTACGGATCATATACAGTCTGTTGTTAATTAAAATCAGCAACAGATAGCATGTAGAGCATTTTGAGAGCTACTCTGTCATAATTAAAACAACTGGAGACAGTGTACAAGCTGATATATGGGTCAGATAACATTTTATGAAATCGGACCACAGTGTTTCTGTCACTTCCTGTTTAGCATGAAGGCTGCAGGAATCCGCTCGAAACTGTCCGACTTGAGAGCGGATTTTTGTCACCGCCCCCAGCTGCTTCCGCCTGTTCTCGTCCACTTTACAGGCGAGGCGCAGCTGCGAACTAGTTTAGAAATATACTGTAGCCTATACATGTAGCAGGAACTAACACAATGTTCTGTGTCAGGCATTCAGTCCATTTTTAAAGACTTCCAAATACCAACAGTGCTGTGTGCAGTGGGGCTGTCTTCTCTGTGGCAGCTGGTATCTAAATTAGCCAGCACTTTAAACTAGCTGATATCAGCTGGCTATTTATAGGCCACTGTGCAGAATTAAGTTAACAGGTGAAAGCAGCTTCCATGTCCATAAGTGCAAATCAGTTGCCATGCCTGTTTCTATACAGTTTCAGAGCATGTTTAAAGGTCCAATGGCTTGAAAATGAGTTTTTTTTTAACATTAACATGCATTCCCCCAGCCTGCCTATGGTCCCCCAATTGCTAGAAATGGTGATAGGTGTAAACCGAGCCCTAGGGATCCTGCTCTGCCTTTGAGAAAATGAAAGCTCAGATAGGCCAACCTGGAATCTTGCCCCTTATGAGGTTATAAGGACCAAGGTTACCTCCCCTTTCTCTGCTTTAACCCACAGAGAATTTGGCCTACCCGTGAGAGAGAGACATCATGGCTTTTAAACAAGCAAAATGTCAGTTGGAAAGGTGCGTTTCGACTAGTGTGGACTTCACCGGAAAATAGGAAATATACAGAGGTATGTGCACTGGCTGAATAACACAACATTTATGCCTTTCTGTCACATCTACTGCAGTCCAATTCACTGTTTTCACTTGGATGGAATAACTGCACATGGGTAGACACTTGTAATGACATTTTGAGCATGTTTAGAGGTTAAAAACAAGTTTAAAACTTGCCCTGTTGAAGCCTTTTGGGTGCAAAATTAGCAGGAGGATAACACGGTGTAGGCAGCACCGATTGTTTTCATTTTTCTTGCTACTGACAGCACTCCAAATTTACAAACAACAGAGCTACATTGAAATTGACTGAAATTTTCCTTTAAAGTTTAATTGTTCATTTTATAACAAACCAAGTTTGTTTTCCTTTCAATTTCTTTTATTTCATTATAGATGAAAATGCATTCAGAAAAAAAGTATTTATGTAGAAATCCAGCTTTAGTGACCACTGGTGTCAGGATAGTCTTCTATGTGGCTGCCTAGAAAGCTGGTCCCAGTCAGGCTGCCTATTAGTCTGTAAGCTGGGCAAAGGTTGCCCATGAACACTCCAGTCATACCTTTTGTAATGTGTTGAAATGTTTATTTAGTTAATCCTAAAGTCATGTGGTTCTTCACTTCACTTTGTATTGTTTTCTTTAGTTTACAATCTTTTTTATAGTATAACTGAAATTGCTGTTTAATGAGAGGGTTGCCCTAAATCAAAATAAATCACCTACATATGAAATATACATAGATAGAACCAAAGCCGATTGATCTGTAGACAACAATTTGAGAATTGCTACAGTGACTTTTTTTTTAGATCATTCCATATTTGTAATCCCCTTTAAAATATTACAGTGACAGACCCATTGGTGGAGTTCAGGTGGTGGCCTGCTCAGAAAATCCAGGCAATTCAAGTAAGTGTGATTGTCCTGAGAAAGCGAAGGGAAGGTGGCTATGCATGTTGGAGTGGCCTAGAGCTCCATCCCATCTAATCCTCTTTTAATTAGGGTGAGAGAAAACGCAGGACCCCTCTTGGATTAGTCACAGCACATTGACAAAGCACCAAGCTGGGACCAGTGTACAGGACTGGTGGCCAGTGTGGCCTGTTAGGTACAGCGGAGACCCTTTCAAGCGTAAAAAAAAGCCCTATCGTTTCCCTGCGGCTACCTGGAGCCTGGTCTTCCTGCTTCTTTAAACCAAAGTGTCTCTGGTGAACTGGGAGGATAAGTTACAGCACATGATTCACTCATCTCCAGTCCTTCCCCCACTTTTCACTTTCACTTGATAGGCTACTCTATCTGCACGGTCACACTTGTTCCCTATTATCCACCCTTTTTGCTAATCCTACAGGGTACTTTGCTCTTCTCGTTATCTCACCCCATCCCTAACTATCTGTCTTCATGCTCTATCTGTCCATTTCTCCATCACTCCTTCTTTTCTTGGCCAATAATGGAGGCTCAGCCTCATGCTGATGGGGATTGAGGTGAACAAAAGAATCAATTAAGAGCCAGATAGTCTTTGCGGTCCACTCAGATCTTTGAAAATGTACATTTATATAAGCCACTTTAATGTAACATGGTGCAAAGTAATACAATCAATACTAGATTACAAGTTATTACAGTGCGTAAGTGCTTCCCGTATTTCCCCAAGGGGATAAATAAAGATTCCATCCATCCATCCATCCATCCATCCATCCATCCATCCATCCATCCATCCATCCATCCATCCATCCATCCATCCATCCATCCATCCATCCATCCATCCATCCATCCATCCATCCATCCATCCATCCCCAAGTCTACATACAGAAGCATCTAAATGCAAGTGGCACATGCACAAAGAAATGAATCTATGTTCTGTAATAGTTTAAAAATAGTTGTGAAGATGCTTTAGTATCTTCAGGATGAGTTCAGGTAAATGCAGACAAACCAATGGGAAAAATCAACTGAGCATAAAAATTAATCCAATCCAAAAATAGAGAAAAACATGCAGCTGGCATACATAATATGAGTCTGTATGTGACATATTTTCTGCAGGTGATGCTGTGAAAAGGCTTTGTGGATTGATAACATGATATGAATTCATCATTTCCCCATGAATAATAACTGTCCAAGACAATCCACACACAGTATATTGTTTGCTTGTTTCCAGCTGTATATTTCAGTTGACGTTCTGAATGTGTGAATGCAGTATATTGTTCATTTCAGATCAGTCTTGCTGAAGATTTTATAAATGGTACATACATGACTGGAAAATGACTTTGACCAATCAGTGAAAACGTGAGATCCAGGTGTTGCTGCTCATTCAGCAAAGTCTGAGTTTTCAATGCCAATACATGCAATCTCAAGATACTAATTAATTGGGGACATGTATGTCTTTCCAAAATTTGGTGAAAATCTCATCAGCATCATCTGAGATATTGTGTGTGATGTAGCCCTAGTTCTAGATGTCTTGGTTTTTTTTTCTCGATTGTAGATTTGTGTGATAGATTTATTACGTGATCTCTCAGGCTCAGAGCTATTACGCCTGTTGAGAAACAAATCTCCCCAAACAGGAGTTTCTTTATTTCACTGTAAATGCAAAGCTCACAGTGGTGGATACTTCTCAGCTCAGATGATTAATGCTAAGGAGGATGAGGTGAAGTGAGGTGGCTGGTATCAGAAAAAGACAAACTTCAGGAACCTTCAGCTCTTCCTGCCTCTCAGCCTGTAACACTGGGTGGCAGTGTGCCCCTCTCAACACAAATCTGTCACCTTCTGTCTCCATCTGAGGAGCTCAGTCTGTGAGGAGTCAGGTTACTTTGGAGGATACCTCGAGTGATCTTGTCTGAATATTGTGAAATATCCTAAAAATAACTTAACCACTGTCTAAATTAAATAACTGGCAATTATTTGTATTCACTTTTATGCATCCAGATATGAATAATGCCTCAAAAATGAACTTGCTTGCTAGAAGTGCAATACATTTATTAAAAATAAAGTGCATTATGAATTTTTAAACAAATGCCTGAAGCCAAAGTAATGACAACAAACATTTAAAGGCAGTTACTATAAAGTTTTGTTTGCTTTAAACTATCAGACAAAATTTGTTGCTAATCACTGTGAAATGTAGGATATATATATATATATATATATATATATATATATATATATATATATATATATATATATATATATATATATATATATATATATATATAGCTGCAATGGGTCTTGTGAATAAAAAAAACAAAACAATTTAAAGACATTTGAAAAAATTGATTGGTATACCATTTCAAATCTGAATAATGTAAAATCCCCAAAACATGGTTGACATTTGAACCAATTGATTTAACAACAAATTTAACAAGAGTTTTAAACACCTTTGTATTTTAATCATTTCATTACAAAATATAACTAGACAAAGTTAGTGGTTTATTTATTTTTTTTTCCACTGACCTATGAGTGGCATTAGCAGCAAGTGGTAACATTACATTTTGTATAGATGGCACATACCATACACTAATGCATAATGCAGCTGTTGTTGTTCTGTTCACCGTATCGCCCATCTACACCGCAGTGTATTATAATCCAACAGGATGACAGTCACAGACGAAGCCGGAGGGATTTATCAACTCTGTATGAAGGAGCAAGTAGGGTCAATTATAAAATCACACTATATATTTTCTCTCTTTTCTGTTTTGATCAAAGCACAGTTCCACAATTATCAAAAGCTACATAAAAAAAAAATCAATTTCCATTATGATATATAATACCAGATTATCCTGAAAAAGTAACAACAACTGCGAATAAGCCTCCCAACATATGATTTTACTCCAAAAGTTGACAGTGAAGATTGAGGCCAGAGAGGTCACGGCGAAGATAAGCTGAGAACTTGTAAATCCTGTCAATCTGTTTTCAAATTACTGCAGTAGCAGCATGCGAGGTGTTGTTTCCGTGTATTATGGTAATGTAATAGCTGAGGCAGGCCTTGGTCTGCAGCTCCTGTTTGTACGCAGGTACTGCGCTCGCTGCGTTTGGCATTCTGCTCCACTTCTCCCACCGAAATGAGTTCTCTCTCTTCCTCTAAACTTACAGAGGATGCGGCGCCCACACAGCTGTTCTCCCCTGAGCTGGCGTACATAAAACATAAAAGGCGAGCCTATATGAAAAATGCACAGAGCGCTGGAATATAATGTGCTTGATGCCCTGCTGCTGTCGGGCAGGCGAGAGATAAAGAGAGAGGCCTGCCCTGGATAGATTCCTTTTCTGCAGAATTCCTTTGACTGCAGGTTTGGATGACTGCCAGTGCAAACATTTACTCACCGTGCTCAATCCGTGGATCACATTACAAAGATTGATTGTTCACTTGCCTCTCACCCTCCACTGTTTCTTTGGCCAATATCAAATCCAATGGGACTCTTGAAAGAGGAAAATCTGAGGGGTAGAGTTGTTATGCACAGAATAAGTGACTGTGCTTCTCAGGCAGACGTGAACAAGCTGAATGTGTGTGTGTGTGTGTGTGTGTGTGTGTGTGTGTGTGTGTGAGCAAATTCCTCCCATTGTTCTTGTGCAGGTGGTGAAACAAATCAAAATTATTGTAACAGTTGAAAGAGTGGCACATTGCAGTGTGTCTCTCTCCCTCACATCGTCATGTAAATTAGCAGAGCTGCCATGTGAACTTGCAAGGCACACCAAATTACACACACACACACACACACACACACACACACACACACACACACACACACACACACACAGACAGGTGCCTCGCCAACCACCGGTGCGTAATTGCGAAGTTCACAAAAAGCTAAATTAAACAAGGGAAACACTGTATTGCGTGTGCTCTCTTTGGAGAATTTGTAGTCCAATCAAAGCATTAGGTTTGAATTGTGATGGCGCAGACACAGCATCCTGTGGTCGTGCCAAACCTTGGCTCATAATCATCATTTCAGCTCGAGCAATTGCCAAATATTTACTCAGTTGTATGTAGGGCCTCTGGGTACTGTATCGAGAAGCCTAACTAAGAAAACAATTGTTCAGGAGGCAGAGCGAGAAGCGAAAACTCTTAACAAAACAATCCGGGTCCCTTGGTGCGCCGCCGAGAACCAGATCGAAACAGACATTACTCTCAGTTCAAGGTGACCCCCAGCTTTTACCCCTTTTCCGACCAACTACACCAGCCAGAGCCAATCACATGTTCAACATATCATTCTTTGCAGCAGGCAGACACGTAGGCTCGCCTCGCGTTTTAATCAATAGAGAAGCGAAAGCAGGTAAAACTGAGCACAGACAAGGACAGGAGGTGTTGGTGTGTCAAAACTGCTCAAGTGGAAGTAAAGAGGCAAGATCAGGTGCTTTGACCCCGGGGATGGTGGGTCAGCACACAGGACTCAGGGCTTTCCCCTCAGCTAACCTGCTTTCTAAATAACCAAACTGCTCCCGGAGACCCCGAGCAACAACAGATTAGCCCCCCTCGGATGCATCTTGTCCTCCCCTGCCAACACGCTCGCGCTCTTTTTCCCATTTCCCCTCGGCATGTCTTCCTCCCATCCTCATTTCCCTCCTCTCCACCCCTCCTCGCTCTCTCTCTCGCCCCCTCACATCGTTAGCATTTAGATAGTTGAGAGCAGAGGAGCTTGGGTAATAGGCTTTTCCCTTTCCTCCATCCATCTCTCCCATCTTGCTCAAATCAGCTGAAGTAAGAGGGATTAAATCAAAAGAACAACAGTGATGATGAGAGCGACAGCGAGGGAGAGAAAGGAGGAATCAGGGGGCGGCGGGGGTCCTGGTGCATAACGCTTGATCGGCTATGAGCTCATTAACCCGGGCCTTAGCAGAATTGATGTTAGAGGTGATTGGAGATTATCACATTTAGGAGATACTTCATCCCCTTATCTCACTCAGCCCCCTCCTCCTCCGTATCCTTGTCCTCCTCCTCCACCTCCCCTTTAATCTTTTTTTCTCACCGCGTTTTCTTCTCTTTCTCCTGATTTTATCCAGGTCAGCTGTCCCCCGGTTCGATTCCCCATGCGCGGGGGGCCTCGCGGATACCATCAGCACCGGCTCCTGTGTCTGCTTGATCTCCTAATTCTGCTTCATTTAAACTTCATCAACTGTTCCACTGGACCGGAAGCGGAGAAGAATGAAAACAGCTTATGTGGATACAGTTTTTTCTCCCCCGCTCCTCTTTTGTTGTTCGATCTGATATGATATACCCAAAGCTGCTGCTGCCACGCCCACAAGCCCACACACACACACACACGCACACACGCACACACGCACACACACGTCAACCTTCTTTCAGTCCTAAAAGTTACACAAATCTTCCAAAATGTTCCAGAAAGGGCGTTTCAGTCTCTTGAAACATAGTCTTGCATTGACCTATTGCCACAGCGCTACGGAGGAAGGTCTACACCACACATACTGGTTGTTCTGGTTTAAGAAAAAAAACACACTCTGGGTTGTTTGTATGTCTTTCCACCAATCACAATAGTCTTGGGCGGCACTAAGCTCCGGAAACAGAGACGATGGTTCTGCAAAACGGTCTCGGAAGGAGCTTCTTAAAGCTCCATTGTGTCATTTTTTTGAGTTGATTCTTAGCCAAAACAACTTTGTTCTTTCACAAATATGTGCTCATTCATGTGTAATTACTTCCACCAACTAATCAAAGTATTCTGCCATTCAGAATCATTCAGAATACATAAGAGTGACTTGCTCGAATGACGGCTGCCATGTTGCGCCTCCATCTTTAAAATACATTAGCTAAAGAGGGACATACCTCCGCCTCTTGCGCTTTTACACATAGTGGCGCCGTGACAAATGCCAGGGAGGGGGAGAAGATAACAGAGTCACCAAGGAAGTTAAAAAGAGAATTAAAATGACAACCCGACAGGCCAAAGTTAATCTTGGAGTGGTTTTTCCAAGATGGAAAGAGCTTATAAGGATTATAAGAAGGGACGCCGACGTTGCTGCTTTCTTCTCTAAAAAGTAATACTGCCTATTTGTGTAAATTTGAAGTTTTATAGTTGCTTGGCTAACATAGCATGGTTGTGCATAATGCTAGAATGATGTCTAGGATACTTTTCCTTGCGTCAATGATGAAAAAGGATTGTCTACCTTAACATAAACGTAATCATATGTGTTGTGATTTCCCTGCCAGACAACTCAAGTAATGCAGTAACACAGTCTAGCTACAGCTAGAACAGCTGCGTGTAAACGATGGAGATACTACGAGATCATTTTGGTTTCATTGACATCGTTCATGCTGCTCAGAGAACTATATTAAACACACAAACTTCCATTGCTTCTCTCCTACACTGTAAATATTTCCTTACACTATTAATCTCTCACAATATACAGAACAATGATAGCACTGATACTTTACTAACATTAGCTTGCATATGTTTGGGAACCTGATAGCTGATGTTAACAACAAAATGGTACCAAAATAACATACTATTACACTGGAAGGATCACTCACTGTCAAAGTCGTAAGGCCATCGTAGGAGTTAAAACACGCTCGGAATAGGAGGGCCTAGAAAGTAATATTCATATACAATTTACCGCTAGACGGGTGAAATTCTTACACAATGTAGCTTTAAGGTGGAACATTTGTACCCTGCAAAAGAAAACTTGTCATTTTCATGTGGCTTGATAGCTCAAAGTTTGTTGTTGTTTGCCATAGCGAACGGATTTTGAGAACGCCAAACACATAGAGAGCGGAAGGTGAGGGGCAAAGTTTAACATCCGGCGGGTAAGCCACACACAAGATAATAGGCTTTATCCTGGAGATGTACTTCCGTTGATCCAGAATTCTTGAAACGAGACAGAATAACTTGGATAGTCCCGAGTTGGGAAGTTGGGTTCTTACCTTGTATTTTATTGCTCAGAGTGTTTAAATAACACGCTGATAGCCATTTCCACTATTTCTTTCCAGTTTGAAGCTTTATATTAGTGATCCCTGACTTGTTGCTTCCCCAGTACATTCCACTAAAAATATTGTTTTACTTGACTTGTTATCAGCTTAATAAATAACTCTAAGTGGACAGCAACTAAAAGTTCCAACCTAAAAGTATATTAAACATGACATGTGAGCACAAATGCAATACCTAAACTCAGAAGATCCTGTACCAAAAGTTTCTTTGACTTTTCGAGTTGTTCCGACTTAAGGGGCAGTTCACATGAAGTCAGCAACCCTTTTTGCACATGATCTGAGAACACATTAATGCAGCATAAAACAGTTGCTGAATTTAATAATTTCACTATATACTGTGTGTATATATATATATATATATATATATATATATATATATATATATATATATATATATATATATATATATATATATATATATATATACCCACTACAACCCCGCAGATACGCATACAGATTGGGAAAAGTCACTAATCCTGCATGCCCTGGACGCCACGCACTCCCCTCCCTCCCTCCTCCCCTCACACTGGGAAATTTAGCATGCCCCCTCGGCTGAGGCAGAAAATGAGATTACTGTATTTAAATGACTATGGTAATGGCAAGCATGCTGCCGGGCCCCTGTAGGATAAGGGATTTCTCCTGTGCTCATTGTTAGCAGTTTTGCAAAGTGCCATCGTCCTGCTCGGGCTCACAATGGGGATGTCATTTAAAAGACATTTCTTTCTCTTTCGCTCCCCCCTCAGTTCTTTTTATGCCTCTCTGTTCCCTGTCAGCCCCATGTACCAGTCCCCAGGAGGGCCAGTGTGTGTGTGTGTGTGTGTGTGTGTGTGTGTGTGTGTGCAACCTTCCCGACCCACCGGTCCAGACATGAGGTGAATATTCTTCATTCAAAGCCGGACTAGAGTGATTGGACACGGTCAGTCTGTTTGGGAAGACATAATCCAATCTATGTTTGTAATGAAGTGTACTCTCTTAGGACTGACACCATGTGTCCATTGCAGAACGCAGAGGCCAGGTGGCCAACAGCTCAAGTGTTTGGCTGTACCTGCACGACTCTGAGCGCTTTCCAAGGCCAGGATATATTCTGTTGTGCTGCATGTTCGACTTTGGATTTAAGGGTACGGGGTCAACTCATGATTCAGTATGATCAACGCTACATGGTTAATAATTCATTACATGGACATCTAATTTTTTTAACAAAGTCGGAAAGAATCCAAACTAACTTTACATAATGCATTATTAATTCTTAGGATTCTTAGGTGCAAAATCAACAGACTGCAGTTTTAAGTTACTGTTGAAACAATTAGTCAATGAATCAATTAGTTAATTGAAACCAGGGACAACTATTTTGATTCATGAACAATATACTAGGGTGACCAAACGTCCTCTTTTGCCTGGACATGTCCACTTTTTACGTACCGTCCGGGGCGTCCAGTCGGGGGGGCGGTGACGTTATAAAATGAAAATCAAAAATGTCCGGTTTTCACTGTTTTTCATGGGACCATTAGCTTTAAGCGTGTACTTAAATTGACTGGTGCTTTGCACACACTACTACGATACTTTGTTGCGTAATGTAATTCCTGAGAGGCTGAGAAGCTGGATTTTGAAGCTGACACAGAATAGGTCATAGACATTATTTCATATTTATTTATTTGAAAAGAGAGCTATTATTTTGTTTCAGGTTGTTACTTATTTTTTAATTACATAAGTTATTTTTGTACCATTGAGGCATAATCAAACATGTTCATTAACCTCTGAGAAGCCTGTCTGAATTTGTGTCTCAAGGCCAAGTGTCCTCTCTTTTGGAAATCAAAATATGGACACCCTACAATATACCAGCGATAAATAAGACAGTGTGAGGGAGTTTTTTCATGATAATACATTAATCATTAAAGTAATTTATTGAGCTAAAAGGCCAATTATTCTCAAGTTTTAGCCTGTGAAGTCTAAAGATTTGTTTTAACTTACTGTGAATTCAATATGTTGGGATTTTGGACTATTTCGTACTAAGGATGAGCAATATTTAAATTATTATTATTAATATTAAATTGCATTTTTATAGGTTTAAGTCCAAAATATAAAAAAAAGATAAAAAAAAGTATATATTATCAATATAAAGGTAAACAACCATTGTCTGAACTTGCTTGCAGTAACTCACAGGCTAATTTAAACGTCTTCATACAAATATCTGAAAAAGGAAAAAAGCATTTTCACAAGTCTTTTTAAACCTTTGACAGTTCACAGTGTCAATGAATGGCGGTTACTTGTGCCAACGCATTTAATGTCAACACGGGTTAGTACCTTTCAGGAATCAGATTTTTTTCATTGATTATAAAATACAAGTTTGAATGATCAAACAAAAACTATTGCATCCAAAGAATATTATAGGCTATATAAAACAATTCAGTCATCAAATGACATGCTGAGCTATTGATGGATGAAAGGATTAGGAGAGAATGATGATGTGAGCAGGTATGATGGTGTCTTTCTCTGGCAGCGACTTGATGAGCTTGTGTCGGGGGTCAGTGGTCTCACAGCTCGACGGTACAGTTTTATGTCCAACAGCTAAACACTATAAATAATAGGTCTGTAACGATACACCAAACCCAGGATTCGGTTCGTATCACGATTTTTGACCCACACTTTGTTTCTCTCACTATGACTCTAGAGTGGCTACTCGCTCCAAAGCTAATCGCTGTCACTCTATCACTTCTCCATCGCTCTATCACACACACACACACACACACACACACACACACACACACACACACACACACACACACACACATCAACACACACACCAGCACACAATAAACATCAGGCTTACGTTATTTGCTCTACAACAAGTGTATATATTTATTTATTTTTGCTATAGTGCTTTACAAGCAATATTTAATTTTGCCCAGTTGTGGCCTGTTGACGGGCAATAAATATAAAAAATTCCAAAACATCTATGTTGTTATTTGTATCGATCCACTAGTCATAATATCTACGTACATGGCATCTGATTGGAAGCTAGTCTCACTTTGTCCCACAGAAACATTAAAATAGTTTAGATGTGTGTACATTGTTTCCGTTAATAATGTATTGTATTATGTGTCCATTTCATTATAATAACCAGATTTATCATAAATAATTGAACATGCACATGTATTTTATGTTCTGTTAAAGAGGGGTGGAGGTACTTGAAAGTAACACATTAGTTACTTTCTGAAGTAACTAGTTACTTTTAGAATTGGTAACTGAGTATCTAATTTAGTTACTTTTTAGAAGAAGTAACTAGTAACTGTAACTAATTACTTTTTAAAAGTAACTTGCCCAAGACTGCTCAATAGAATATAATACTACAACCTGACTATCTCCACCCACGGCTAGAGAACTACCTTTGCAAAAGATGCGCCATATTTTTCTCGTAAGCCAATCAGAGCAGTCTGGGCTTTTCAGAAGGGGGTTTTAATGAGACAGGCACTAAAAGTTACACTCTTGACTTCAGTTCTAGTAAAAACCTGGCTATGGCCCTGTTCCATTTCAGTGATCACAGGCCGCTGATCCAAGCTAACTGCGGAAATTATCCCTGTGCTAATGTTGAAATTCCCTCCTTATGGAGTTATAGGAAGAGCTGTAACAATGGATGGGGCTATTCATAAAGAAAACAGATGAGAGTAACAGAGACACAGAGGAGGACGCTGGAGAGAGGCTGCACAGAGATGGAGGAAAAGGCAGAAAGAGGAATGCACTCAGAGGGACGGCAGGATGCCGACTGCGAGCTGTAATGTTGCTGTTGCTTTTCCTCTGCGTCACAGAGCACTTCATCATAGGTGGGTTTTTCTCCAGGTCCCCTCCCTTCCCATTCGACCCCCCTACCACCATTCCCATCCCCTGTCCTTCTTTGCCTCCTGGGCCCCCCGCTGCAAGTCTGATCTATTGGTTTTCAGCAGCGTGCCGAGCGATAAATCATGGGAATGGGGGCCGGTAATGATTAGGTTGCGGGGTGCAGAGAAAAGAGGGAGAAGAGAAAAGAGGGGACGGATGTGTTAGAGGAGGAGGAGGAGGAGGAGGGGTGAAGGTGGGCCCAGCAGCCTTGTGTACAGCAGACAGGTTACTGATGGTGTTTGTTTCTCCCAGGCCTGTACCTGTGCAGGGGGCAGATTCTCCTGGGTGTTACATAAAGGAGCTATGGGTCTGCCGGGGCCCGACGCAGCCTCGAGGACACATAAACTGAGCTGGAATTACCCAGGCGCTAAGATATAAATATATATATGGACACGGCGGCATTGCTTATTCTTGCCAAGCCCATTATATCAGTCCTGCTCCTGAGACAAAGAGGAAGAGGAGGGAGACGCAGAGTGGGAGCGAGATGAGCCCATGGGAGCAGAAAATATAGATTAATACTGTTGCATATTTTAGCACAATTAAAACTTCATTTGTCTAAATGTGTGGACTTTAGCCTCATTTAAGCCTTGGTGGTTTGCTAGTTTTATTAACAGGAGAAATTAAAGGATTGAGCAGGAAACATTTACAGCTCACCAAGAAGAAATATTTCAGATGATGTTTTGCTTCTGTGACATTTAAAAAAATGGATTGTTACACCTTATTTTGCCCAACTTCTGGAAATAGAGCTCCCTGTCAATTATTGATACCCCCCCTACCGAATCAGATGATATAAATACTGGGAGGAATGTTGAGGAAATTTCTCTGGAACTTGAGCAAAACTTTTGAGTGAATTGCCTCATTGACAGAGATTTTCCAGTCAAACACCCTTTAGCCTGTCACTTTTAACTCAGGTAACAAATCTCCCACAATGCACCCAGCCGCAATGTTTTGGGCTGAAGAGTCAAAAAAAAAAAAAGACAAGCAAGGATGATAATGAACAAGCTTGTGTGTGTAACTGAGAACGTGATGTGCCATAACAAGCCCCCCTTACATTGTACAACTAGGTTTTACGGCTCGCCCATTTAATGGCTGTTCTCTGTTACTGTATGTTTCATCAGCGGCGCAGGGTGGCAGGTGGGAGGGATCCTGCCTTTGGAGGAGCGGAGAGGGGCTTTGTTTGCTTTAGTTTACACGCTCGCCCGTTGTTTGTTGCATGTTGATGCGCCAGCTCTCTGCCGTCAGCCTTGCTATCATCGAGTCTGACAGCTCCGCGGCCATGTTTTGAAGGGAGAGGAGGAATTAAAAGATAGAGATGGGTGGGAGAAAAGAAGAAAGGAATCCAGGTGCTCACCTGCTAAGATCTTACAAACTGATTTAAAAAAAAATCTTTTTAGGATCACTGGTTTGAGGTTCAGGGTGAGGCTACAGAAGGCACCTTTAGAGCTAATGTGGGTGATTCTCTTCTTTTTCTTGGGTGCAGGGGGAGAGGAGGGGGGCTCAGGATTACAGAGATGATCCTGCCATTCATCCTAGCTCTAAACAGAGCCCCAGCTTCCCTCCCCAAACCCTGTTAATTCCCTTTTGATGAGGCGTGCTAAATAAATCCTATTTCCACGCCTTTATTCCCCACCGACTCCTGGAGCGTAGATCAGGGACGCAGATTTTAGGGGCTTCTGCCACCGTTTGGGACCCACAATGGAGCCTGTCTGCATGGCGGCCCACTCCGTCCAGTCAGCCTCATTATGCTTTCAACACATGCCCAGTGGCCCACAAACACACACACACACACACACACACACACACACACACACACACACACACACACACACACACAGACAGACAGACACTAGCTGACACATTTACACATGTAGTTTCACACATATACGCCATGATGGCTTTGTGTAATTGCTAGGACAAATGCCGGACATCATGTCATGTACTTCAAATTTGTGGTTGGAGTGTTAAGAGGATACTCCAGGTGACCGTGTGTGTGTGTGTGTGTGTGTGTGTGTGTGTGTGTACTGTACATCTCCCTCCTGTCCTGTCGACCCTTCCGCTCTCACATGCTGAGCCCCTGCGCTCGGCTATGACGCTAACAAGCTCCTACGTCTCTCCTGCTCTGTCTACACTGGGGCCCTGTTATTAATGGGGACCAGCTGGGAGTGGTGAAGGTACATGCACAGCCAGACAAAGCCCCATATATAATCATAAAGTCATAACAAACGACCTGATGTAAATGAGGATGGGGGTGTTTTGAGGGAGCCAGGGTTTGGAGAGAATAGGGCCACGAATGCTGGGGTGCAGTAAATAAAGAATCGATGTGTCATCATCTGCCATCAAAATGGCCAGTGCCCTCTTGGCTGGCTGGCTGGCTGGCAAAGACCTGCCTACCTGACCTTTGACCTCCCCCCTGGACTTAGCAGACTGGGGGTCAAGCCTTGAGAGGCAGCGCTGAGTGCCTCTGCGACGGCTCAGTTCTCTGCTGATGGGGCAGTTAGCCTGAGAAAAACGTTGCCTCCCTACGTGTCCAGGCAGACAAAAGACAGCTTTCCAGACTCGCTGCGCTGTTAGCTTGGCCTCTTTGACATATGGCACCACTATAACACACGCTTCAAGACCTGGCCGGGTTGCACAGTCTTGGAATTATTTTTCCTTTCTAGATAAAATGATGATTATGATGTTACGTTACAAGCGGTGAGAATCCTGGCCTGCTCATCTGCAGTTCTTCTGCAGTGGCGAGGCTTACCCAGACACATGCTTCCAATTAGCTGGGCTTCTTCATGTAAATGCTCTATAAATTATCCCCCCTGCCCTGGGATTAGGTGCTCATAAAGAGAGTTAGCATCTCAATAAACAGCAAAGGTTGTGTATGGAGAGCAAATTAGGGGGACAGTGGGAGGGTATAGAAAGAAGGAGAAAGAAGAAGGGAGGGTGAAACTGGGAGCTGGCAGTAGGTGTTGCTCGAGTTAGGGTGGGGGTGAACAGTCCAAACTGTATGTGTCTATAAAAACTGCAGGAGAGGAGAGAGATTTTCCAGAAAAGTATCTTCTGACATCCAAACTCTTCATATCGTTTAAAATTTTGATTGTTTAAAAGTTTTTTTTGGGGGGCAGCGGGATCACTTGCTGGTCAAAGATGGTTTTATTCAATATTCCAAATTGTACTAATATTAATAATTATAATTTATTTATAATCTACTTTTCAGTCAATATAAATAAAATTCCACCTGCTGATGAAGATCACATGTTTGGATCCAAAGCTCTCCAAAGCTACTTCATGGAATAATTATTCCAATAATATAATGATTATTATTAATATATTTGAAAAATAATCCTAAAAAAGTATGCCTAATTAATGACAATATAAGAATTTAATAATAATGAATACCCATAGTATTATTTTATGTACAAAATAGCAGTAAACAAGGTATATAATTTGGTAATATATACATAAAATATTTGTAATATAGGCTACTTTATAACATAATACTGTATATGCCTCCATTTGCTGAAGAAGACCGTAAGAAAAGCTAGTTAGTAGACCTATGAACTTATTTTGTTGTATAATCCTGTTGGTCAAGAATACTTTTCCATACATTACATATACATATACATATACATATAAAGGTGCATTTGTACACAGAAGTGCATAATATGTTGTAAATGGTAAAACAAATAATGTAGTACAACAAATAAGTATTTGAAATAAGTCAGGTTAAAAAGTTAAAAAAAGATTTGAGGAGAAAACAGTCCTCACGGGCCTCACCTATTATTTACTATGTTTTAATTATCTCACCGATTAGTTACTCATCTATTTAGGCTACAAAATGTCATTAAATATCACCACTATTTCCCCGAGCCCAAGGCAACATCTTCAAATTGACTGATTAGGATAAAGATATTAAATGTCAAAAAGCAGCAAACCCTAATGTTTGGTATTGTTGTTGAAGGGACTTAAAAAAAAAAAGCGAAATTGTTGTTGATTTGGTTAACGGCCTGTCTGACGGACTACTCACTAAAGCACCAGTCTACCTTAATTTGACATATGTCATTTTCAAGCTGAAGCTAAACCTCTCAATACTCTAGTGCATACAAGAATGACAAGGAAGCTCCAAACTGCCCACTTGTGAGAAA
This sequence comes from Percina caprodes, assembly GCA_013375575.1. Classification (NCBI taxonomy): domain Eukaryota; kingdom Metazoa; phylum Chordata; class Actinopteri; order Perciformes; family Percidae; genus Percina; species Percina caprodes. The sequence continues at coordinate 1,714,371 of JABXJD010000068.1, forward strand.
ATACTCAAGCAGAGCAACTCACTCTGCAGGCATGGATTCATCCATGGCCACTGAAGAAAATACCCAAACTTCTCCTAAATGGCACCAGCTGTGTGTGAAATACGTGACGGGATCATTTGATAAAGCAGCGCTGCTCCGATCAGTCTAACGGATAATAGCCGGGGCATTACGCAAATTAGGCTGTTTGGTTTGTGCAAAAGTGTGGGGTGAGCTAGGGCTTTTTGAATTCTGCCGGGAACGTAAAGCGTCTGTAAACACGAATCACAAAGAGACTTAACGCACTAAACCTCAGGCCACACTGGCCATACAATGGACTGTCATATTGAATTGTCCCATAGCTGTGGGAGAGAGCCTGTTTAAGAAGACCCAGGGTGGGAGTTAAGCTGAGAGAGAGCCCGGCGTGACAGACACTTGTCCGTGTAACAGCTCTGCAGAAACTCACAACGGGCTCTCAACAACACTCTGCTTCACTGTCGATCACCCAGAAACTCAGCAACACCGGCTGTCACCTATACATGTAATATAAATGCAATCTCACTTTTTCTCTGTGATATATATCGACCATCTCTGAGGGGCAGACAGAGACTGACACACATGCACAAACACACACTCACGTTTGAGTACAGCACCACACAGACAGTCAATAACAGAATGGGGTGTGAGATTAAAGTCTAAGCCCACCTTCTTTTCATGTGGCAGAGCAGCCGCTGCCCCAAGATCTGGCACCAGATGGCGCTGTGCCGGTTGGTGCCAGGAGATAATCGGGACAGATCGGGCCGCATTACTACCCATTATCTTCTAATTATTCTTGTGTGGAGCGCTGATCCTGCCGTTTGTGTAAGTGGATGGCACAGAGAGCCTGTCGCCCCCGGCAGCACAAAAATCCTCCCCACTTCCCACACCCCCTCTGGGGATGGAGGGAGAGCTCAGCCGGGGTAGGGAAGGAAGGGACGATGGAAGGGAGGGAAGGAGGAGCTGGTGGCAGCCAACCTAATAGAAGGGAGATACGCCTTTGTCGAATATAACATAGCGCGTCATGTTCATGAAGTGACAGCAATGATGTCAGACTGAGGGGCTCATTAAGGCTGACCTTTGACCCCTGCGTTGGTGTGACATACAGCAACATCTTGCTCCCCGATGAAAACCAGAGCACAAACAGCCTCTTTCTCCTCTGATGACTCTATTAAACTATGATAAGGATACAGTTCAAGTCTACCATGCTCCATTTGTACAGTGCCTGCGTGGAAACAGACCCCAACCCCCCTACCCCAAAGGATAGCGCTTACTGCACAGAGGCATATGGCTTACCATGTGCTGGGTCCCACGTGCACACTCTTAAGCGCAATTCTACCCCAGAACATCTTCGCTTAATTATCAGCATTTTGTTCAGCATCCTGCTATTTTGCATATTAATATCTGTCAGCTCGCTATGTAATATGAGGAGATGGAAGGCTTAGGCTACGCTAAATTACCACCGTAAACACAGGCTTCACCGAGCGAGCATATACATGCTCAGCCGCATCAACTCCCGTGGGGTGCAGAGTCCAAGATGATCTGTGTGTTTTCAATACTTTTAACCAGGTCTCAAGTGTGCACGTATGCATATATGTTTGTAAAGTGTCAAAATCTGGGGGCAACATGTGAGCTCTGTGAGTGTGTACCCGTCGTGCGCGCGTCACAATCAACACAACATGTAGACCCACCGGTACACATGCCAGCATGTGCTCACACATGTGTGCCCATGGCGTGTGATAACCAGCCCTTCCGACTGACATGTAATAAAACACGGCATTGTTGATCAATCTTGCCAGCCCACGGGCCGCACAGCAAGGGCATGTACATGCAAATGAGAATAGCTAAATGCCACTGAGGGGGCAGGAGAGGGAGGCAATCACTTCAGCTGACAAAGTGCGCGGGAAGGGGGGATGCAATTGGAAGGAGAGAGGAAGGGAAAAAGGAGGGGGGGACTTGATATCCAAGGGGAAAATTTTAATGCAAGGTGATCCAAGAGAAATAAAGACAGCAGGCTTAATTACAGGAGGCGCTGCAAGAGATGAGTTTATCTTCACCGCAGTTTAGAAGTACAGGTTAAAGAGAATCATCATGGCCTCTACTGTGCTGATCATTTTAGCCTGGTGAAAGATAAAAATGTGCGGTGTGTGTGCGTGTGTGTGTGTGTGTGTGTGTGTGTGTGTGTGTGTGTGTGTGTGTGTGTGTGTGTGTGTGTCTGTGTGTGTGTGTGTGGCAGGGACAGAAAAACTACAGAGCTGTGATTAAAATGTAAGAGAGACTGCAGCTAAGACCTGAACCATTCTCCGCCAAGCTGGGGTCAGGGAAACTGATCTGGGGGACACTTGGGCAAATCCCAAACACAAACACGGCAGAAGAAAGGCACCGAAAGCGCAAGGAGGCTGGTGGTAAAAAGACTGATAGAATGCGTCCATGGGAAGATGAACAGCCAGGGAGATCATGAAGGGAGAGCTGATTAACTGGCTTTTTAGATCTCTGGGAAATATCCAAAGGATTGTGCCTCCAGCTCCACAAATCCTGACCCTTAATGCTGAATCCATCAACCCTGGGAGCCCCTGTGCAACAATGAGAAGTCTATAAGCTGTTCCAAGCTGCTCCATTGACGGTTCATTAAGCAACAATGAGGACACATAACCATTGCATTGCTGTATTGGTGGCTTTCGCTTTACGCCCAGAAAGGGCTTTTAGCTTACGTCACCCCAGCTTTGAAGCAGGGGGCATTCCCCCTTATAGTGAGTCGGGGTGGCGCATACGAGAAGCGAGAGTCAAAGATTGAAGCAGGTGTTTTTCTTTTTACACATGTGGATGCTGTGTTGGATGTTATAAATGTCAAACGCAGCATCATCAATATGTTTTTATTGGCCTATGGCGATGAAATGGCTGGACAATATTAAGTGGGGGGGGGATGGATATTAAAGCCACAGCCCCGGGCTTCATCCCACTCAAGAGGGCCTTTCTCGATCAAAGATCCCAGAGCAGCTGCTGGTGGAATACTACTTAGAGAGAGCTTGTCCTGTAAATGAAGGCTGCAGGTTTGATCCCTGTAGTAGCCGGCATGTCAGCACCTGTTAATGGCCTGACGTTCCAAACTATCAGTAGCCCCTTGTGTGTCGTTAAGCTTCAGTTGCTAACCCTCGCCATAGTTTTGGTGATGTGTCAGGCACCGTTGGCCCTCATCGGCCTTTCTTAAACTCAGAGGTTCTCAATCTTTTTCTCAGCCAAGCACAAGTTAGAGAATATACCGGGGACCCTCATGTATGTCCCTTCAATATTTCTATAGTTTCAGTTATGTGAAAGAACAACACTAGAGAAAAGTATTAAACCTATTTGCAGATATAGATGTGTTTGATTAAAGGGGTTCTAGGCTAACTTTTTTTACTAGGAGCACTGTAGCCCCTAACTAAAAAAATTTAAGGGCAAATTTTAAGTTTTTACTGTTGCTTTGGGGATAAATACAGAAACTACAATGTGCTGTTTTATTTTAGTTCACAGTCACATTTTAATTGACCGGTGCTTAACAAATGTACATTTACAAATGTGAACCAAGTATTATTGTTAATTTTAATATTATTATTTCCTCAGCCCCAGGGTCTTCCTCCTCTCTGTCTTCCGGATTTTTTTTTGAAAACATGGTAGCAACAGCATGTGTGGACGATGAGCGTGAGGCTACTAAAGCGAGACACACGGGTGTAGATGACGCTGCCCACGCAGTTGACTAATCACTCACGGGCCCTCTCACACGCACTAGCCAACTCTGGCAGACTCCCTCTCTTCTCCTTTCCAACATGAAATTTTAAAAAAACAGAAAAGTAATCAAATTTGCAGTTTGCACATGTGCGAGTAGTTTTAAAAATGACTCACACTGTCTCCAAAAATGGTTGCAAAAAGTCTGGAGCCCTGGATTAGAAAGTAATATATGAACTATTATAGATTAAACATATATATTGTTTGTTGAACTATGAAGCCTTTTGTATTTTTTATGTCTCTTTTCCTCTGCCTTTTACTTTATTTCACATCACCAGAATAAAGTTTGGCAAAACTTGTGCCAGTCGCTAAATATTACAATTAGATATTTCTCAATTTGTATTCGGAGCATGTTAAAACACTGTTTAAACAAATGGACACCACCACCAGCAGGGGCAAGGTTAGGCTTAGACTGGTCTATATCGATGACGTTTCACTTCCGTGATTGTTCAGGTGCCGCTGGAAATTCTGTCTGATGTCCCTCATTTTGGCCAGATGTCCGGTACCTTCTGCTTTCTTTGTGTTGGTATTCTAAACTCTGGTGGATTTCTGACGACTATGGTTAACTGCTTCTCAGATCTCTGCAGGGTAAATCCAGACAGCTAGCTAGACTATCTGTACAATCTGAGTTTTCTGTTGCACGACTAAGAGACTTTTGAAGGTACACGGTCCACCAAAAAAGTTCCTTCCTGAGGTTATTTTGCAGCGGCACCAGGGCTCTGTCCGGCACTTAGCACAGGCCAAAACGACTGTGATTGGTGTAAAGAAATGCCAATAAACCAGAGCACATTTTTCTCCCATCCTAGAATGCTGTGTGGACTAGCCAGACCCTCCACCACAGTGCTGTGGAGGAAGGTCTAGGGTTAGACAGAAGACAGAAGACATGAGTTGATGGAAGCCACCAGTTTGTCTTTGTTAGCACTGGCTCTTTAAGGAAGCTACATCCTCTATCTGCTTACACACTGCGAAGACGGGCTGGGAATCGAACCTCAACAGGTGTTTGGTTTCGAACAAAATGATTTGTAACTGCTAGTATCAAAAACTGTACAGAAAGCATTAAATGTTCACTCAGATCCTTAATTTTGTTTACTTATTCTTTGATCAGATAGTTCTAGATTTAAGTCATAATTTTGATTTTTTTTTTTTTTAAGGAAACATTCTTGTGCGGCTGCATGTTCAGATTTAAGAACTTTTTGCACACTAAAAAAAATATATTGCTCAAACTAAGGTATCATAAAACGGCCAAATGTATCACAGTTACTGCAGAAACATTTTAAATGATGCCTAGCCCTGCCAAGTCTTTCAAAATAAGAGCCCTCTAAAATGCAAAAGCAAGCTATTCAGTATGTGGACGTGCACTCATTGGTGCCCTTGCTATACATTACATGCTACACTCTTTGATTTCAGGGCCCTGACCCTGACTCTACACCGCGCAAAGACACACAATCGTTCACAAGATACCTGAGTGTAAGGTGAGGTCAACCTTCCCATGAGGCTTTGTGTTAACTCTAAGATTGGGGATCACACAGAGCGGCAGGGTCCACCTCGCACAGCTTTTCCCTCTTTTTCCCTGCCTGTGAGTGTCAATCAGTGGCAAGTCATGACCCTGAGTGACAGTAATCAAAGTGAATAGAGGAGTGAGCCAGGTGGTAATTGTGTATTATTCAACTTGCGGGGAGCATGCCACGCTGCTTTAGCCTGTTGATCGCTTATGTATAATTTAACGCAATCTGTGCATGTATTATAGATGAACTGGGTTTATGAAGTGGCAAATAGAGTGCAATTAATGTCTCGGAGCTCAGAACATGCAGATTGACTGTCTTTAGCCTATTTTCTCCTTGCTCATTTCTCTCTTTTTAGTCCTTTTTATCTCCCTCCCTTCTCTTTCACTTCCCTCTTTCTATCCCCTGTTCCCCAACCTCTGCTGTCTCCCTCTTTCTCTGGGAGTCAACTTTACAAAGGAGTATGAGTGAGAGCGAGTGAGTGAGCACTCTGGAGGCAGTCAATACCTTATCAACTCCTGCCGAACGCTGACACCTTGACGTCCCTCACAGCAAATTATTACTTTTTCATGACGCAACCAGGTGCAATTACAGCAACATCTTTGCGCTGTATCCTGCTGCTCCTGCAACTGTCAAAAGGTGTTCCTGGTGGGATCCTGGAGGAGCTGAGACATCAGTCTCTTAGTCCCTCCCAGATCTCTGCAAAGACAGACTGACAGACAGGAAGCCAAGTAGGGGGACGGAGTGCAAAAAGAAAATAGAGGGAGCCATTCAAACATGCCCAAAGATTCAGTTAATAGATGCATTCGACTCAAATTCCTTTTCTGGGAACACTAAGAGGTTTGTTTAGAGGGCTGCTGACTGACAGCAACAACGTGACAGTGTTTTGTTGTTGTTGATGGCAAGATGCAGGTAGCGAGCTAGCTGCTGATGCTAGCAGCCCGGTAAACAACCGTGTTTGTAATGTCATCACAAGTTCCTCGCTCTCCTTGCTTCACACTGTATAAACCCTGTAGGCTTGATTATAAAGTTTAACCACACTTGAACACACAACAACACTGAGGCAAAAAAAAAAAACACCAGGTAAACCTCAATTAAGACTTCAGAGTGTCACTTTCTCCCCGTAGCGCAGCAGCACAAGAAGAGAACACAAAGAGCCCACAAGCCTGTGATGCCACCCCTGTGAATATGGGGATGCTGGGTGGTGGTGGGGGAGAAACTTTGCCATCCTGGAGGTGGATGTTGCCTCATGTCTCTTTGTGTGTTTGGTGTGTCCCCTGGTTGAGAGCAGTGGGGGCGGGAGACATGAGGGTGGTGGTGGCGGTGGCAATAGTGTGTGTGTGTGTGTGTGTGTGTGCGTGTGTGTGTTGTTGCTGTGCATGTGTGTCATGGAGAAGAAGGACAGGTAAGGAACAGAACAAACTGTGAACGCGCTACAGAGACACCTGAGAGTCTCCTCTTTCATCTCAGACTCATCATCCACTGATCCTCACCCCCCTTTTCTTTCCTTCCTTCCCCACTCAGCCAATTTCCTCAGTTTCCCTTTAACACCATGTGCCTGGCAATTTTGCTGTTGTTTTCTTTACACACACACACACACACACACACACACTGACTTATGTAGGTAATGACACCTTAGTGAGCTGTTGGTTTTCCTCGGCCCTCTGTGTGTTTTTTCTCTCCTCCTGTCACCCCCCCCATCTCTCTTCAAGCACTGCCTTCTCTCTCCTTTGCTCCCTCAGGCCTCCCCACTCCTCCCCTCTCTTTTTTTCCTGTGGTGTCAGACACAGATTTATTCTGCCTGTGATGCGTGTAGAGTAGAGGAGTGTGAGTGAACGAAGTGGGGGGGGATACAGGGTCAACGGGGAGGAGGTGTATGTGTACAATAAGAGATAAGATCATGGCTCCCCAGGGGCTTGTTTGGCCCTGTACCCAATCCATCAAACGCCGGCTCCAAGTGCCAAGGTCAACTCTAATGAGCATTTTCTGGGGGTCTTATTCTCCATGTTGAACACCCCCACCAACACCAACACACACAAACACACACACACACACACTCACACAAGAACATGAGCACACACTCTCCAAACACACCTTGGACATACCTGCTTAGCTGTAGGATGGATGGTTGTGACAGGTAATGTGACATGCTTGCATGCATCCCAACAGGTATTTTAGAAATCAGACATAGCTGCAGGAGAGCAAGACGCACAAAAGAGACGGCCGAGGTGAGTGATTCCTGTCAGGTGTGGGGACAAGTATCCAACCTCAATATTTTTTGAGTAGTGACCAAAATTTGTCTGTAGCATCACTTATCAGACACTGTAAAATATCAAAAGCTGGTATTGGATGACCAGTCACAATAACAGTCTTGTCATCATTATGCTATTTTTCTTTATACAAGCAAAGTTATTGTATAGTCGCTTGTGTTAAGACAACATTGAATAACCCTTTTACACCCAATTTTTTATTCCTTAAAAGATTTTAAGGATGGAAAAAACTTCTGGTTCTACCCTGACTGTCTGACTAGTATGATTTGTACTCTGTATCAGCTTGTTACAACTCTTCATTAAAGCTGTATGATGTTTACACTAAATTCAGTATTGAAACCCAAAAGCATAATTTCCCCAAAATTCACCCTGAAAAATGTGGTGTTTTTGGAAAATTTGGCATCTTTACTATAACTTAAAAAACATGCACATCAGTAAAGAGGTTTATTGATGCATTGGAAAGTTTGGAATAATAAAAAAGAATGGATAAGAAAGACTTAAAAAAAACTATTCCTCGAACTAAGGTATTAGCACCAAATCTTGGGTATCATATTGACAATGGCATCAAACTACTTCAAATAATACTCAGCTCTAGGCTGGGTATCATATCATCTGCTGTGAGTTTTCAGGTGTGACACCCGAAAAACCCTTCACACCAGCTCGCCCAGCTGTTTCCCCTACTTTCTGCATCACCAGGTTAGGCGCACACTCAGAAAAAAATGGGCCACACCACCAGGTAGGTGGGCTTTTAGCACAAAGAGTCCCCTCATCATCCCCTCATCACACACTGATCTGCCAAAAGTTGTTAGGGTTTGAAGGCTCGCGGAGCGTGGGTGTGCAACGGAGCATGTGGAGCATACTAATGAAGCAATAAAAGTCACTGCGGGAGGGGTGAGGGCGGGGGGTGAAGGCATGTTGGAGGTAGCGGCGTGCGGAGGATTGGGAGCCTCTGACAGGAGGTGTGATAATTGAGATGTTGCGACCCCACATATTACCTGCATATTGGCCAAATTAGGAAGCAGGGAGTTTAAGGCCAGAATGGAACACTGGAGCCCCTTCTGCCATGGTCCATGCTGTGTGTGTGTGTGTGTGTGTGTGTGTGTGTGTGTGTGTGTGTGTGTACATTTTTTTCAGTTTCTGTTAAGTTTAGGAGCAAAAAATGTGTGAATTCCACATCTAAAAATAAGACTTCAGCCACACATTTTGTGCCCAGAGTTATGGAGCCGGACATCAGAATTCTGCAAGACAATATCACAATATAATTACGTCATTACAACACCATTTCACTCAAACCATTTTTCATTGTTTTGAGTAAACAAATAACAGATTTATCCAAAAAAATCAAAAAAGTGGATGATAAAAATAAGTAGAAGGCCTAAACAGGGGCCAAGGCCATCTGTATCATCTGTATAACTCTTGCCTATGTGTGTGAGCATGTGTGTCCTGAGTGAGACTGATAATGTGATTAATAGACGTAAACACGGCCTCTTTCATGCCCTCACTTCCCCACATGGAGGGAGAAGGCCAAGGGCCCGGGCTGCCTCGGCCTCCCCTGGCAGTGTAGAGGGTAGGGGGCGAACCTGGACCCTGTGCCCCCTCTGGAGCTACAGGAGCTAAAGGGGAAGTTTCCACACTGTCCACCAGCTTGTGTGTGTCTCCCTGTGGCAGCTGCAGGGGACCCCCCGCCCAATGTGAGCCCACCGATACATCATCACTCAGGGGGAGTCTCCATGACAGGTTAACATTGAACCATGACACCTTGTGTGGGGGGAAAACGACTCCTGTTTTGTGCTGGTTCGGCTTCTTAAACGCACCATTCACTGGGTGCATTTTATCAAATGGAAATATTTGCCACTTTTCTGTTTCACGTCATTGTAATTGAAAACAAGCCATTTGAAGAAGCCCTCTTGGGCCACGTAGACCTTTGATGGGCATTTTTCACATTCCCACATTACTATACATAAAAGTAGAAACTATTTGACAGATTGATCAATAGTGAACGTAAGTGCTACTTCCCATGTAGGCCTACTTACTAAATACTAAGCATTCAATGTTTTGTCAGATCCTTGATTACTCCATATATTATTAGCGGGGTATAAATTGTAATTAAAATCATAGTTTTGCTATTTAGATTGTATTTTATTTAGACGTGCCTGCACAGCTGTTTTTTTTACGACAACAGTAACATTTTGAACATAAGACGTCAGCTGGAAGGAGGCCTCGGGAAAGACCCAGGACTAGGTGGAAGGATTATATCTCCAACCTGGCCTGGGTACGCCTCGGGATCCCCTAGTCGGAGCTGGTTAATGTCATTCCCCCACTCTCTCCCCTTTCCTGTCTTCAGCTGTCCTATATAAATAAAGGCCTAAAATGCCCCCTCCCACCTCCAAAAAAATAGAAGAAAAAAAAAACTATACACCTGTAAAGTTTCATGACTGTATCTTGCACAGGCCAGGGGAGTAAAGTGGGAGTGGTAAGGCTATCGTGTTGACATCTGGCTGCAAAAAGAACTCAAACTGCCACTGTGGTAGTTCCTGCTACACTAAGTGTTTTTAGGACTACTTTTTGCCATGATGACACACACACAATGTAAAAAACAAAACGAGCTTCAACAACCAAAGCTACCAGTGGCTAGCTGGAAGCTAACTACACACATACTTTTCAATTACGGGCAGGCACATTTCTCCTCTGGCAACCTGCCTCCCTCCACCTCCTGCCCGTCCCCTATGTGCACAGAGAAATGATATCACCCATCCATCCAAGAGCTGTTGAGATAGCAAACAAACCGGCCCTCAAATGGTAAAGTAACAAAGCGGCACAAGGATTAATAACTGTAATGTCTCTCACACTACTTGTTAATGAAAAAAGTTAAAAGTTAAGTTAAAAGTTACTAAGTAAATGCCTTACTGACAAATAACTGTTACAAAAAGATTAAAATTAATGTTTTCTGATCTGGTTCTTGGTTATTTTTATCTAAGGAAACAACTTTGGCTTAAAATAAGTACTGTGTTATAGTTAGGAAACATTCACCATCAACGGTTGAGAGAAACAATTTGGTTCGAAAGAAACGAATGATGACTGTTAAAAGAAACAGCTAACAAACAGTGGTCACCCATGTCCAAGTTACAACTTTTGCCATGCCATTAACAATCCCGAAGCTCCTTTATAGTCTACGTCATACTACTTCTGCCTTAGCTGACAGAAGAGTCAGAATACACACAGCTGCTTGTGGTCTTTCAACATACTGTAATATTCATGTGCTCTTTTAAGGCATTAGAACACCTGGGATGGAAGTCTTGCACGGGGAACAATTGGACTAATTGGTAATTAAAATAATAATCAGATGAAGCCCTACTGCTAATTAAAATACCTAACACTAACCACTTAAAGCCAGATCCCCTCCATCTCATTCCTGATGGCTCTAATCATCTTGGTTTAGGCCCAAGAGGTCAAAGGTCAGCGAAAGTAGGGTTGGCCCTAGTTTGAAGGAGCTGGCATTCCTCATGAGGGCCGGTTATGATGGATGGTTGTAGGTCCTCGTCCTCCCCCTGCCCACACCCCTCCCCATTGGCTTCTCACTCACCTCTCCGCCCCTTGGCACCGTCCCTCCATCCCCTCTTATCCTCTGACCAGATGTGTTCGTTGAACTCTGTCAAGAATAATAAAACACAGGCTGCAAGGGGCATGCAAGCCAGGGCCGACAGCGCAGGGCGGGGGGCTAGGTGCATATTCAGATGCCTGTGTGGACCTGCAATTAGGAAATACACACATTAGTCAAGAGAGCCAACTAAGGCATCCTAATTATTATAACTACTCATTAATTGTGGTCTTTGTGATGCTGGGTTAGGTCAGTTGGTAGAGCAGGCGCACATGTATAGAGGTTTACTCCTCGACGCAGCGGCTGCGGGTTCAACTCCGACCTGCAGCCCTTCGCTGCTTGTCATCCACCCCCCCATCCCATTTCATGCCTTCATCTATCCTATAGAAATAAAGGCCTAAAATGCCCCAAAAAAATAATCTTAAAAAAAATAAAATTACAAATTACAATAAACTGAATGCGGCCCACTACAACTTATTCTCATTAACGTGTTTGTATATTTTACAAAAACAATTTGTATGATATCTTACAAAATATGATGTTCTATTTGAAACGGCTAAACTTTACGTTACCATCACCGTTACGGTTAAGTTTAGGCACCACAACCGACTTGGTTTGGGTTATAGTAAGCACCTCCGGGACACAAACACCGGTCCCCTGGGCAAACTTCCTTTGTTTTGGGACCCATCCACCAGATTTTGGCGTTCTTATACTATGTCCCCTGATTTCCTTCTTTGCTCCGGCCATTATTACTACAGATTCTAAGTCTATGCCTTACAGCAAACGTCAATGTGGGGCTTGCAGTAATAAATACTTGGATTACATTCAAATTACAGTGCATAATTTTTCATAGGTTTATGGATGAACAGTAAATGAGGAAAGCCTGACCACAGTCTTAGTTTGACCATGAAATGCTGCGTAAGTGTCTCCTAGCCAAATCGGGAAAAGCGAATCACTCTTGTTAAAGAGCTCAATGACCGTTAGTGCTTTGTATAGAACATGAAACAACCTAGATCACTCTTTAAAACCATTAAAAGTGCTATATGTTTTATACAATACGACCCAAAACATGATGCCATCTGGACAGTATAGTTTCACTAACGGATGAAGATATTTTATAATCACTTGACATTTGGTTTGACACTGACAATCCACACAACACATTACAGCACCATGAATACAAATATTTACTAGAGTGTAAGTGGCCCCACGGGAATCCATATGGTAGGTGTTAATGAGCTACATGAGGTCTCCACCGTTGAAAACTGTCAATTAACACATGCTTACACAGTTTACGCCACATACCATACACACTGCTAACAGAAAGTGCCAATATGTGGCCCAGACCAACTCCAAATGTTGTCCAAGCAATTGGATCTCAATGCGTCCTCAGTGCATCTTGGGTGTGTTCACACCTATACTTAGAGCTGTCTACTTGTGCTCGGATCACCCAAGACGCCTGCTAATGCCAGGTCTGAACAGAGCCACTGATGTTGGCTGATAAAGGCTAGCAGTCAGTGATCCAGTTCATCCCAAAGGTGTTGGATCAGGTTAACATCAGGGCTCTGTGCAGGCCCATCAAGTTCAACCTCTTCAAAAACACTTTTGCTTTGACTTTTAGCAACAGAAATTCCTGATGTAATTGCCCTTATAAACAACAGTAACAAGTTCCCTGCCCAGGTCAAATCAATAAAACAAAAGAGGTGGCCGGGTTGGATTAGAGGGTAGAGCAAGCGCACATATACATAGAGGTTTATGCCTCGACGCAGAGGTCCAGGGTTAGAGCTGGACCTGTGACGATTTCCTGCATGTCTTCTCCTTCTCTCTCACCTAGCTGTCCTGTCCATTAAAGGCGGGAAAGCCCAAAAAAAGAATCTTTAAAAAAAAAAAAGAGTGGCTACCAATTTGAGAAATAATTTGAAAGCTGGATTCAGATACAATGAACTACTCCTGAACCCAAGCCTGCTTTTGTCTTTATTTCTGCCTCATATTCCATTTCCACTTTAACATCAATTATTTTCATATTCACCAACGTTCAGCAGATACATCTTTAACGAGCACATGGAGAGAAAGCAGACTATAGAGACTACACAGTCGCTTCACTGAGACATTTTCTCTCATGGACAGCTTAAGTTTAGGATTCACCGTTTCCTGCAGTCTCAGTCGACGGAGGAGCACGGGAAATGTCAAACATTGCTTGTCCTCTTTTGAGAGGATGGCATCTGCGGCAAGAACCCAACTCTGTTGATGGAGGATGAAGAGAAGGGGAAAGATGAGGAAGAGGGAGAAACTGGTCTCTTCTTTGATGTTGCTGCTCGGAAAACCCTCCCGGGACAGAATCAAAACCTGGCTCCCCTGAAACCCTCTCACCACGGGCAGCCGGTGACCACCGCCCCCAAAGAGCTGCCAGATGAGAGGGAAGACCAGGAGTGATGGCAAAGATGGAGGCTGGGCGATGCACATTGATGGCTAGAGTGATGATTTCCTTCACACACACAGATGCCTCCAGTCATCCATATACCTCCTCCCACCTTCCCCTGGCCCCAGGCAACACACACACAAATACACACACACACACACACACACATACATACACACACATGCACGGTTAGGCCTCCAATTAAATCAAAAGTGGTTTGTTTTTATTGGTCTTTTGCGCTGACAAGTGGGCTATCATTCTGACGGCTCTACCTGTCAGCGAGCAGCTGAAAATCCTCCGTTGACAATGCCCAATGCTTCCAATTAGGGGAGAATCAGACTCCTGGCGCGCTAGCCATCTTTCCACCCTCCCCCCAAGCCCACCTTCCCTCCCTTTCCTCCTCTGCACTCGCTCCACGATCCTCTCCCCTCTTTCCCTCTCACTCTTGCTTTACGCCTTAATATCTCCCTCATCCTCCTCCTCCTTCTTCCTCTCCTCCTCCTTTCCACTTTCTCTCCAGGAGAAGGGGGTCCTTCTCCGCTGCAAATTACCGACACAAAACGAAGGTGGTGGCGGCGCTGGCGCTTGGAGCTGCCGGTCCAGGGCCCTGTCAGCATTAATGAGACGATGAAGGTTTATTTCGCCCGCATGCATGTGCTAAATTCTTTCTTGTGTGACAGCTGACTGGGAAATGTGAGTGTTAACCTTATAAAAGATTCAGCGAGTTCTCATTATTTTCTGTCAACTCCAGTACCTGATGGCGTTAAGGTGCATCATTTGCATCCCTGACTGGTCCAGGGTGCAGCACCAGCTCCAGAGCAAGCGCCTTTTCCTTTTCTTTTTTCTCTGCCATTTTTTAATGCTGTTTGTTTGTTGAGAGGAGTCATCTTTTTACATCTATCCCCCTCGAAAGACACGCTTTACTCGATGTTCCAAAATGATAGAGATGCCAAAGTTTATTCAAAGGCGACACTCATTTTACAAAACATACCTAGATATATACTTAACACACCTGCTCAATTGAGCAAGTAAATAAAATCTAGCACAATGTTTCTTTTTTACCCCACAAAAGCCCAGGAACATGAGAAAGCCCAGCAGGCATTATTAGTAGTAAAGCTCATGGCCAGGATTCCAATAATGCATTGAAACAAATAAAAACTAAATAAAGCACCACAGATATAAATTATTAACACTGACAGGTCAGTATGGACTATGATAGATGAAACTGAACCTGGTGCCAGTTAATCTTATATTATTGATATTTTAGAAATAATAAGTCTAGTAGCCTGATCAGAAACAATATTAATATCAATAATGGTCTTAAATACTGAGGTGAAGACAGCAATGCACCATTCACTGACCATTTCCTGTAAACATTCCTGTTTCTTCTCTTTAACATGGATCAATAACATACTCCTACATCAGTGTGTAGGTGTGTGTGTGTGTGTGTGTGTGTGTGTGTGTGTGTGTGTGTGTGTGTGTGTGTGTGTGTATTGGGTAAGTATTTCATTATTGGAGTAAGAGTTGCACTGGCCCTCAAATTCAGACCACTTCCTGGAGTGAAAAAAAACTGAAATAATTGAGCTGCGCTTGACCAGAGGGACACAAAATCAGCACCAGGCTAAGCCAAATCAAAACACACACACACACACACACACACACACACACACGTCTGCTGCACTGTGTTCTGCCAAAAAAAAGGGGCTCAGATTTTAAAGGCTTCATAAACTTTACCAGAAGCCTAAATAGTAACATTCAATTGAGCAAAATCATTATTATTTGAATACACCTGTACACTCTCAGTCTATTAGTGTTAATAAAACAATTATTTGTTTAATTGCATTTTTTTCACAACACAACTGTTTCTCCAGTTTGAGAATTTGTTCAGACATTTTAAAGACAAAGCCATTATCGAAAATATTATTAACAAAATAATTAACAATGAAAATAATCCTTAGTTGCAGTTTCACTCTATGTAATGTGGCCTAAAATAATCGCACATGCTATGGCATGGTGGGGCTTTTTTTTAAATCTTTCAAAACTAATCATTTTATTTTTTCAACCTACTGGTTGGTTTGTCAGACATTTAAACCAATTAAATAGCATGTATTTTACCTACATTTGAGACATAAAAATGGGGGGGGGAAATTAAGAAAACTGAAAGTACTTTGGGCTCAAATTAAAATCAAAGAAATTAGGACTATCTGGGTCTTTCAAGAAACAAATAAAAATAATTAAAGCTCCTCTATAAGTTGAACAGGCGGTGTGACGATCACGAAGAGGACGAAGCCAGTTGAATCACCTTATGATTTATTTAGGATAATGCTGGAGCTGTGGTCATGCGGCACAGCGAGGATAAAGACAAGAAGACAAAAAAACTGTGAGAGAAAGCATCAAACCACTGCTTCTTTTCATGCGCCAGCAGAGGAGAAAGAAACAGCTAAGTCAGGGTTGGTGTGTGTTGCCTTATATCTGTGTTGTCCCCGCCTCGTATGTGACAGCTTGCAGCCGCGGTTGGACCCCATGGGAGCGGGGAGCGGATTCACTAACCTGCCGGTGTCTGAGACCGACGCGCGCCTCCAATCTGGTGGTCTGTGGTCACATGGGGTGGAGAAGGAGGAGAGGGGAGGGGGAGTGTCGATGATGATGAGAAGGGGGTTAGTTAGATTATTAGGGGCTGTCGGGGCCGTCGCGCGGGTCAAACTGTTGTGCAGAGAGTGGAGCTAAAAGTGCACACAATGGTATTTTACGCATGTTAAGGTGCGCACAATGGCAGACGCGCCTTGAAGTTGTGCGTCACGCAACAATTAGATTATTAGAAGGTTATTGTGCTCTAAATGATGACTGTAACACGAAAAGACCTTGCTCCTGCTCAAAATTTTAAAATATATGTATTTGTTTTGCATTAGCCTATATTTACGAAGATTTCTATTCACCAAATTTCTTGAAAGGCACCATAAAAAGATATTGTCGTGGTGTATGCAAAGATTGTTCGGGGATCTGGACAAACAAACCATTAAAAAAATAACAATTCGATAATAAAAATACAAAATAGAGGCCTCTACAAATTAAAATTATTTTAACAATAAAATAGGCCTAATAATAAAATAAGAAGAATTGGTCAGTTTCGTCAATTTTGCAAAATCAAAACATTCGCACCATAACAATGTTAAATCTAATAAACCGATAAATAAAATATAAAAAAATAAATTAGTGATGATAATTAAAAAAAAAAAAAAGAAATCAGTAAAAAGAGGAGCTGTGGAGGTGGGAAATAAATCCAGAGAACGAAAGGGAGTCGAAAAGACAAGCAGCGAGCCGCTCCACATAATAAGCCCATTATAAGCCTCATCAATGATGTAATGAAAGCAAACAGTGTGAAAATTGCCTGTAAACAGTTGGATCGGAGTCTCCTGATGAATTCAGTGTCTCTTTTATCAAAGTGAGGATGAGCCAGGGAGACGAGGGGAGGATGGGGGAGGCAGGCAGGGAGGGAGGGAGGCAGAGAGAGTGGGCGTGTAGGGAGGTCCACATCCAGCTCCCCTTAGCCAATGAAGGCTTGTCACAGGGGACTCACGTGGACGAGGCGCTCTTAAAACCTAGCTCCTGACTTTTCCTCAAGTTCAATTTTTTGGGATTCCCTCCCACCCCTATCACATCTCGTCCGTTTACTTGCCAGTTGTGACTATTTAACCCACTTTACCTCTCCTTTTGTCGATTCTGCGGCGCGCATCTCATCGTCCCGAGTCTTCCGCTCCTTCCTCTTCTATTCCTGCTCGAGCTCTCGGACTCCTCTCTCGCTCTGCTTTGTATTTTTTTTTTAAAGGTTTTGTTGTTCTAAAAGGAATGTGAAGAATTGTCCATCTGCCGTTGGTGTGGCCACATGACGAGCTGCCCTGAACATTTCCCCTCCGGTCCTCTCTCAGGCTTGACGCGTCTGGACCTGTCCATGGTGCTGAACCGCGTTCTTTCCGACGACACCGGTGCGCTGCTGCTCCCAAATTCCCAGACAGAGTCATTATTTCCGCATCATTTCGAGTCTTGCAGGTGAGATAATTACAGCAATAACTGGTTCATCTTCCCTGTGAGGCTTCTGGACTCAAACAGAAGGAGTTGGGCCAAAAGGAAGCAACAAGACTCGACTGTGACTGCCAATAGAGACCACAGCGGCTGCATCGATTTCAGGAGGGCTCATTTTTCTAGACTTGACAAAAAGACAAACAAGAGAATCGGTGCTGGAGATATTCGCTCTTTAGGGTACCAGTTGGGAAACTGGAAAT
This sequence comes from Percina caprodes, assembly GCA_013375575.1. Classification (NCBI taxonomy): domain Eukaryota; kingdom Metazoa; phylum Chordata; class Actinopteri; order Perciformes; family Percidae; genus Percina; species Percina caprodes. The sequence goes on from JABXJD010000068.1 coordinate 1,732,214, forward strand.
AGCCGAGGAATAATCTTCATTTAGCGTATCCATACACATTCTTTTCTTGGTGCGGGGAGGGGGGTTCTTTCTCCTCTGCTGGATCAACTTAGACTTAAACAACCCCCCTCCCATCCCTCCCTAAAATAAAACTTGTCCTAAATACCAAATGGTAGTTTGAGGAGGCCTCGATCAAGACAATGGAGTCGTCCGCAAACGGGTCCAATTTTGGCATCGACTCGCTGCTGTCCCACAGGCCTGGAAGTCCGCTTTCCAAAGGGGACAGCCTGGTAGGGGAGTGCCGCTCGCCTCTGGAGTTCAGCCCGAGATCAGACGTGGAGAGCGGCTGCTCGTCGCCTCCATCGCCGCGGAGGGAGTGCGCAGATGAGGTGGCTCAGAGGCAGGGTCACGGCGGCGGCGGCGGCGGCCTGCCGCCGCACCTCCAGCACGCGCAGATATCTGCGGGCTCGCAGCAGAGGACCGTGACCTCTTCCTTCCTCATCAGAGATATTCTCGCGGACTGTAAGCCTCTGGCCGCATGCGCGCCGTACTCCAGCAATGGCCAGCCGACTCAGGAGGCGGGGAGGCTGGCCTCCAAGATAGCGGAAGACTTTATGGAGAAAATCCACAGCAACTCGTCGTCAGACAGTGAATATAAAGGTAAGGACAGACACGGGGAGGGGAGTACAGATTGGAGGTGAAACTGATCTCGTCTTCTGCTTACACACTTCACTTCAGGCTCCTGTAGAAAAAATATTTGTTCTTTTGAAATGTGATCCTGGTTGTGTCTGGAGTAGCTCCCCATATTTACCTTTCTGGATCTATAGTTTTCTATGTTGCTCTGCTGGTCGCTGCTTTTTTATGTCCTAATTTATAATTAGGCCAACTTAAATAAATACTGATTTAATAATAAAAAAAGGGGTCAGAGAGATAATAGCTACTACAACAAAAAAGCTGTGCAATGAGGAAAAAAATAGAGCATGAAGTTAAAACAACAATAAATTGAATGTCAATGAAAGCCGAACTTCTGTTCAGAATATAATGCAGAATTTAGCTTAGCTGGGTGATGACAAAATATAAACAAAAAATAAGTAGCCTATTTAAAGGTATTTTTGGCCTTTTCAGATTATTTTACAAAGATAATAATAACTATCATAGGCTGATAATAATAATAATAATAATAATAATAATAATAATAATAATAATAATAATAATAATAATAATAATAATAATAATAATAAGTAGGTATAGCTTAGTGTATAAGAATAATATTTTTCTAACTCGGCTTGAATTTTTTTGGGGGGATGGAGTGAAAAACTGTAACATCTTTATTAATAAAGTGAAATAGAGTTCATCAGTAGTCGGCCACCGGAAGCCATCAATAAGGGAAATGCACCCGATCCTCTGCTGCTGCACGGCGGTGGTGGAAACATGAGATTAGACTCTGCACTAATGAGTCCAGTTTTTCATTACGTTTTTACTTTAAAAAAATAAAATAAAAATCAACGTCTGGCTGCGTGCAAGCTTCGCACTAACAGAATATCCAGAAAGCATCTGTTGATGTCAGGGAGGCAAGGATGGGAGAGATGACAGGGTCGCCTCCAGATAAATGCCATCAAGGGCCTCTCTGTTTCCAATCATGTCAGCCATAACAGACATGTCACCTCCATTGACAGTTTAATGAAGCAGTGCCTGGAAAGAAGACGACCGCTGTAGGCTATGAGGAGAAATATTAAACTTATACTGTAGCCTACATTATTACTATTTCATTAGTTTGTGTTGCTTTTTGTTTTATCTACTTATAGGCTCACAATGGGTTTCTTCCTCATTCATTTTTCTTTAGCTATTGATACGGCGTCACGTCAACAATTCCCTCGACAAATTCAGTGTGTGCGTGCGTGTGTCCGCGCGCTCCCGTGTGTCCCAGTGTGGATGGAGATGCTCATCGACGCGCTGATTGATTGAGGAAGCCGCGGGGCCCACACGGCTCCTGTACGGCAGCTTTGATTTCCACCAATCCGCTTCCTATAATATTTCAGGGATTTGATGCAATTTGTCCCCGGCGCTAATCAGATTTGTAACCGGCGCAGGGCCGCCCGCCTCTTGATTTCCACTCATTTCCACGGTCCTGTGAAGTTTCTCCGGTCGCGGTTGAAAGGCTCGTCCTTCCCTTGTGGCTCAATTAGGCGGATTATTGTGCTCCTTGAGACGATTCAACTATTCAACTACCAAGATCTCTCGCCTCGCTCGCGTCTCCCCCCTCTCTCTTTTCTTTTCTTTTCCTTTCTTTTTCCAGAGAATTGACTATAAGGACTGTATATCAATGCTCGCCCTGACATGACACCACGCAGTAGAAGAACAAAGACTGCGGCTCTGCTCACGGGGAAAAATGTCAGATTGGAAATGCGAATATTGGAAGATCTTTTCATAACAATTTAAGACCAAATCAAATAGCTCCATACAGCCCATAGGCCCTGCTGCTAGTGCCGTGATTTCCCACTCAACAGTCAAAATGATCTGTTCCTCAAATGTAGATAAATACTAACAAAAGGCCAGCATGCTGGTAAAAATCACATATGTTTTTTAAATATTTTACCAACATCTGTTTCAAGCTTTTTGCCATTTCCTTTAACATCGGCAGTGAACAAATAAGTAGTCTTTGATTTACTTGGTGTTCAAACCAGTGATTTAAGTTGTTCAAAATCAAATTAATTTTTTTTTTCACGGATTAAATTAAAGTCACAGATTTACTTTTCTTACACTGACGTAGGCTAAAACAAAGAAGCCCCTTATAGATCCAAAGTTGGGCTTTATTGCGTCTTTTGAAAGAGGGAGCAAGATTCTTTAATTATTATTAATATTATTATTATTATTATTTTTATGGGCCAATATTACATCTAACCAATCAATCAACCAATTCAGCTTTTATTTACATAGCACATCCCATATAGAACATGCAGCTTAAAGTCACTTCCATTTAAAAGCACAGCAATTGAATGTTTGTAGAATTCTGAGTCATTTTTCTTTGATCCAACTAGAGTTTTTAATATTTTACAAATTTTATTATTTCTCCTGAATTAAATCCCTAATTAAAGTGGGCAAAGTCACACTAATGGAAAGTAATTTGTAATATATTTGGTGTTTTAGTTGACACTGATAGGCTATTTGTGTATCGAGGTTGCGTATTGGCGTCATGACACAGTATGAGGCCTTGGCTCGGTTTTCACCTTTCTTCTGTTCTTTTTTCTCTTTTTTTTTTTATCTCGGCCGTTTGTGTCCGCCAGTGAAAGAAGAGGGGGACAGGGAGATCTCCAGCAGCAGAGACAGCCCGCAGGTCCGGCTCAAGAAGCCCCGGAAGGCCCGGACGGCCTTCACCGACCACCAGCTGGCCCAGCTGGAGCGCAGCTTCGAGAGGCAGAAGTACCTGAGCGTCCAGGACCGCATGGAGCTGGCGGCCTCCCTCAACCTCACCGACACACAGGTCAAGACCTGGTACCAGAACCGCAGGTACACACACTGCTGCTGCTACTACTTAAGGGGGAGGGGGCTAATCTGGTTTCTCACGGCTGGCTCAGGACCTGATGGACCCAGGGACGCCATGTTTTCCTTTCACCCTAAAAAGATGGCATGAGTTCAGTCACTTAAATGCACATGAGCCGCTGCCACTTGGCCTGAAACATAACGTTGTTTTAGTATGGATTCATCTGCCGATTTTTCTCGGTGAATTGATTAATCGTGTGGTCCATAAATGTCAGACTTTATTGGACAAACGCTCAACCACAGTTCTCCAAAGCACAAGGGGAAGAAAGTCAATACTCATTCACACTGAAGTGGAACATTTTGTCATTTTAACTTTCAAACAATTACTTAATTATCCTAATAGTTTCTGATTTAATGTTCTGTCAGTCAACTAGTCGATTAACCGTTCAATTCGTTCTGCTCTAACAATTACTCCTACATCCGGTACATTATTGATTGACAGATTTTTAATTTGTATTTTATTTGTCTGGCACCCTTGTTCATTTTGATTATAGCTTTCTGTTAAGAGAAAAGAAAACACTAAGATGACATGGAGTTTCTTTCGATTCACACAAATCCCGTTTATTGGGAGGAGGTGGGGGGGGGAGGGCTTGACAGCCCTGAGTTTATTTTGTCAGTTTTCAGCATCTTCGTGCAACAAGAATGACTTTATTAAAGCTCATATCCGATTTCATTCCATGCAATGACCCCGTAAATAGCCTGAACACCGTTTTGTAAATAAATAGAACTCCATGCACAGTTAAGAGGACCCGTTTTCAGCAATGTCTTCAGCAGTTCGTTTGAATTAACTTGAGTATTTAGTTGTCTGCAGCTTTGACTCTCAGGCAGCTAAATGACATAAATAAATATAAAACAACACTTCGGAGTATGAATAATGCATTGTTGCATGTGTGCATATCAATAATTCAAACAAACCACTATATCTATTCAATTATCTTTATTATGAATTATTCACCTGCATGGAGTGCATAGTCTACTGCCAATCTCACAGACTTCCTTGGGTGTGAATACAAGTGGCAGGCTGGAGATTTGGGGGATTTAAAAAGAAGAAGAAGAAAAAACAGATGTATTCCTGACTTTTAATTGGACTCCGGGTAAACAGATGGGAGCTATTTTGCTATGTGTCAGATTCAAACACAATCACTTAATACTGCGTGTATTTATCGCTACACAGAGGGTAAAACAGCGTGTTTTCTTTCTCTCTTCCAGGACAAAGTGGAAGAGACAGACGGCGGTGGGACTCGAGCTGCTGGCGGAAGCTGGAAACTACTCCGCCCTGCAGAGGATGTTCCCATCCCCGTACTTCTACCCGCAGAGCCTGGTGTCCAACCTGGACCCCGGAGCGGCCCTCTACCTGTACAGGGGCCCCTCGGCGCCCCCGCCGGGCCTACAGAGACCTCTGGTCCCGCGGATCCTGCTGCACGGCCTGCAGGGGGGCAGCGAGCCGCCTCCGCCTCTGCCCCCCATGTCCGGCGTGCTTCCTCGGCCAGCTCAACAGCGGTGAGCCGGCTGCTGCAGATTCTTTTCTTTTCTTTTTTTTGTACGGCGATGGCAGCTTGGGACTCATAGGCAGAAATAAAACCAAGACAGAAAAAATAAAAACGTGACGAACAACAGAAGAAGAAGAAGAAACAAACAAACTGTTCGAGGCCTTTCAATGGTGCGAAACGGCCGATTTAGGCTGATCCCTGTGGACGGAGCGTTGGGACTCAAACTGTCTGTGTGGAAGGATTTTTTTTGGGACATGAGATTTATTTATGACTTATTTATTTTTCAATATGAATCTAAGTTATGTATTTATTTGATACAAGTTGCAGTATTTTCAGTTTTTTCCCCCCATCAACAGATAGCCTGTAATTGTTGGTGGCACTCTGACCTACAGTTCAATGCCAATTAGACCATCTATTATTATTATTATTATTATTATTATTATTATTATTATTATTATTATTATTATTATTATTATTATTATTATTATTTTTATTTAGGCGTTCATGGATAGTGGCAGAGGCAGAACATCCTTCCATGTAATATGAATATAATGTAATAAGAGGATCCAAAGGAACAATGAGTAGCTTAAATCTGTCATTGATTTTTCTTTCCACGTGAAGAACAAGATGATCAGCAGTCATAAACCTGTAAATAAGAATATTTTGCATTTTATTGGAAAGAGACTGATTTTAAAGAAACCTTTTTTGTTTTCCTGTTGGTTTGATCCATTGGTGCGTCTTTTTCAGACCACGGTGATCCACTTTAACCTAATAGGCTAGATTAGCCATCAGAAACTATACAAGCGAATGAGTCAGAATAAAAAGAAAAATTAAAAAAAATTAAAAAGCATATTTGTCTGAGAAAGAATGCCTGGACCCACATTAAAAAGGCACAAACACTAGAGCTACGGAAAGAAAGAAATCTATATAAAGTCTTTTTCTTGTTCTTAGTTGAAGTTTTAGCGAAGTAAAAATGTCAAGTAATTTATTAAAAAAAAAAAAGTTTTATCCCTGCAGAGGGGGCAATGGGAGACGCAATCACCTCAGTTAGGTTTTTATTTTTAATTTTTTTAATTTTGGATGAACAAATCGATTGGACTCGGGTCCACGTCCAGGTGGACCTGCCTGTTGGTTCGCTATAGATGTATTTGAACAGACGTTGTGCATTACTTATGTTACTTCATATGAAGCCGTGATATCCCTTAATTGTTATACTCTCCTTTGGTGAAAATGTATATTGCAGATATCAAAATTGTGGAGTGGTTCTCGTATATTTCCTGGATCGTTTTTATTTTTATTTTTCGTTCCTCTCTAGCTTCCCCTAAACTCTCTCCCCCATTTCGTGAAGTTCATTTTTTTTTGGGGGGGGAGGAGGGGTAAAATTCACAGCAACAGTTGGACAGAAAAGGAGGGGGATTTGATGTAAAAGAGAATTACTTTTATAAATGTGGAAATAAAAAGTCTTTCATTTAATGACGTGGCTCCTTGATAATGTGTGAAACGGAAATGCCACGGGGCTTTTCAGCTGGAGTCAACACGTGGATGTAACGCTGCACCAAGACCTGGGCAACAAATGTGCTACTGTAAGGGTTAGGCCAGGCTTTGTGTCTCATGTCTGGATAACCTTCCTATATGGAATCACACAGGTAACATGTGGATATAATTAAAAAAAAAACATAATCTCGACACTAAAAGGAAATATTTGGTGTATAAATGTATACATTTTGATATTTTAGCACTCTGGTTTGGTGCCAAAATAAACGCTATTTTTGACCAAATCAAAAGAAGAGAAACAGAAAAAATAAATATATAAAAATAAATGATAGAGGCCTGCCCGAGGGCTTGACTGGTCACAGTTATAAAAAAAGAGAGAGTGATATGAACACATGTCGGTGCCAATGAGCACAGGGTGAGGAGATGGCTGCTGCCGCTTTAATTAAACAGCTCCACTTTTCTGGAAGCAGCTCGAAAATAAACCCAATTTTTTTCCTGAAGTTTCTATTAGAGGAAAACGTGTTTCAGTGAATTTTTAACATGTCTGTCAGACGGCTTTCAACTCCTCTGTTTAGTTTGGTGTCGTTGATTTAATTTGTTTAATGTTGAGATGAGGGCGTGGAAAAAAAAAAAGCGTTAATAAGAGTGTCAGCAGTGGAGCAGGTACTACTATAACATCCGTTTGGTAACCTTTTCAAAAGAAAAGCGGAGATTTGCAGAAAGATTCCACAACTAAATTCAATTCGGACAAATGTTAATGTTATTCTGTGTTAATTATACAAAAATGTTGACTTTTATACACTTTATTTTTGTCCTTTTTTAAAAAAATAAAGTGCCTGAACACATGAAGAAGGGAGAAAGGTCGTTTGATTGGAAATGAAAAGCAAACAGCAATCTCGCCCCCCCCCCCACACACACACAAAAGTGCAATCAAAGATCAATTCCAGCTAATGTCTTTAGAGAAGGGCCAACAAAATGGAACGCCCCCCCCAATTCTCTTCTTCGCCATTCCCACTTCCCTAAATTAACAGCAGTAACTCCGATTCGTTTTCCATAAACAATGCAGGAGATGAAATATTAATGTTATGTGCGCAATTGTTTAAGTGCCCTAAATGATCCCATTTTGAAATTGATTGTTTCCATCCTTCTTTTCCTTGAGGGTGCTGGATGTGCGCTCCTCTGCCAAACGGCTCCAACAGCTGGTGACCGGGCTGGAGCTGACTACAGACCGGGGATCAGCGTGTGGACAGCTGGTCAGCGGCTCCGCCACCCCTCCCTCGTCCATATCCAAGCACCAGGCTCACTCTCCCCCTCCGAGTCTGCGAGGACCCGAGTTATCAGGCCGTGGCGCGTTGGGGGTTAAAGGAGTTCAGGCTGACGGACAAGACTTGGCGTGTAGGATGTTAACGATTAGACAAAAGACTTTAATAGGTTTTAATTGAAAGTCGATAATGGGTTTGATAGCCAGCTCCCCCTGCTGTCATATACGCATGGCACCTGTTATCTGGGGCCTCCACTTAGTGGCTGACCACGCCGTGAAATATCAGACTGACGGCCTGATAACTGGCGCGTTTATGATGCGTAAAATTGCATTAAAAATACAGTGCATGTGCCGAGCCGAGTTTTGACGACTGGGAAAGTGAAGAGGGGATAAAGGGAACGGGTGGGGGGTTGGGGGGAGGATAAAACACCTCCCAACTTGCCAAAAGATCATTATAGTCCCATCATGAGGATCCGTGACCGATTCAGATAACGACGACCCTCTTTATGGAAAGGGGGTTACTCTTGCAAAGTGTACAGCTGATTATATAAGGGAAAGCCCCCGTGTGTCTTGTTGGGTGACTCGGAGAGTTTTTTTTTCTTTTCTTTGCATGTGAAAGGCTGGTGGTAAATCCCCCGGCTCTTACCACGGATTGTCCCCGGCTCAGGGTTAATGAAGTGCGGATGGAGTCTCGTTGAGCTCCCGACAGACAAAAAAAAAAAAAAAAGGCTTAGGCCCAGAGGATCAGTGACTCTGCTTAATCCCATGGACTCCTAATAATAATACTAATAATTCAAAAGAAAAAAAAAACTTAACAAAAAACAACCTTTTGATGAAATTAAGCGCGAATCAAAGCGTCATTTGCATTGTGCTCGTGCTGTGAAAGCTTTTATATTTCCTTTCATTCCTAGCAGTGGACCAATGAGGAAAATCTGCAGCTTGCATTAGGATTGTTGCAATACACTGGCGGCAGGTTTGCTTACAAAATCCGCGGGGGAAGATGAAAAATAGATCAATTAAAAATGTTCAAGAAACGCATGGCCTATTTTGCCAGTTTTCCTGAACAATAGCCATAAACGGAAAGAACTCATTTTTTCTCTCCAGTTTTTTGCATAAGCGAAATGTGCCTTTATGGAGTATTATATCTGTTATTCACAGAAGAACTTAGGTTACATCAACTTAGTCCCACATGCTGTCCATATCCTACATATTACCTATTTAGGGCAGTTTGGAATAACCTTTGAAGCCACAAAGTGTTTCAAACAAGAGGAAAACCACTGTATTACACACATACCCTCATGTAATACTGCAAACACAATGTTTGACTTTTTGAAATATGGAAGTCTGTTGTAAATAGGATCATGATTAGGTTTGGGCATTGTTTTGATTTCAAAAATTTAGATTCTTCCTTTTATTCCGGTTCTTATTGATTCTCGATTCAGATTTTTTTTGATTGGTGGAGTTGAAACAGTGCCAGAAACCAAAACTTGCACGTTAAAATTTGGAACCAATGATTGGACTGGAAACCAAATTTTCCAAACGATTCCAAGTTGGAACCGGTTCTCGATGCCCAATCCTAATCATGATGTAATAAAATGTAAATAGCCTTTATAGGCTACAGTTGGGTGTTCAGTTTATGTTTGCTGCAGGCAGGGAAAGGTAGGACACATTGTGTGTAACCTTTGACCCTGGCTAAGTAAAAAAAACTAGCCTATAGGCCTATTTTATTTCTCCTACATATTAAAATCTAAAATGAAAAAGTTACCCAGCTCCATTCTCAACATTTCTATGGCTCGATAGCTGAAAATAAGGAAGAGAAAAGGAGGAGAGAGAGAGGCTGGCGTTAAAATTAATCTGACTCAGCAATGAACAGAGACATTTAGAGCGATGAAGTACATGATAAAGTATCAACCCTCCCGGTTAGAGATCCACTCCTTGCCTGGAGGTACGGGGGCCGTGAGGAGGTATGAAAGCCTCGCCGAGTGGAGATAACCCCACTAATCATTTCCCCAATATGACGGGGAGGGGACTACAAACTTGGGTCAGGGGCGCTGGGATTGACATCCCAATCTCAGCAAATAATGAAAGCTTTCCTCTCGGATCAGAAGGAGGGTTAGGGAGGAAGACAGGAGAGGAGAGCGGGAGAAGGGGGGATAGACGCAAGATAGAAAGAGGTGGGGCTGCTGCTTCACACACACACACACACACACACACACACACACACACACACACACACACACACACACACACACACACACACACACACACACACACATTCACTTCACTGGAAAGCTCTCATTCCTTTATTTCTACTGGACAGCAGAGTACAGTGAATATCCCGATTAACTGAGTAAAATGATGACCTAGATGACCCACTCAGGCACCCGTAAAACTGCCAAAAACAACATTACACTGATAAAAGTCACAGAAGACAGAACTCAATTCAATTACATTTTATTTATAGTATCAAATCATAACAAGAGTTATCTCGAGACACTTTACAGATAGAGTAGGTCTAGACCACACTCTATAATTTACAAGGACTCACCAATTTTAGTAATTCCCCCAAGAGCAAGCATGTAGGGTGACAGTGGCGAGAAAAAACTCCCTTTTAGGAAGAAACCTCAGACAGACCCAGGCTTTTGGTAGGTGGTGTTTGACGAATAATAATCACAATAAAGTATAATGATAAATTATAAAAAATATAATGTAAGTGTCTAATACTTAAGTCCAATTTGTCAAAACAAACAGCCTACGCGTGTTTCAGTAAAGTCAGCCTGGTCTGGCTGATATTTTTCCATTCATTCAGATTGCATAGCTTAGCTAGCTAAGCTAACAATGTAACCATAGGCAGGCTAACTTAGCAGGTAAGCTAACTAAAGCAATGTTGGCAGAATGGGAACAAAAGGAACACATTATTCCAACATGGTTACCCCGATTGCAACCCTAGTACCAGCTAAAGTCACAGAATGTTTAATTAGCTGTTTTATTATGGCATTTAGGCCTAGAACAAAATAGTAACAAGCAAAAGCTGCCTTTAAATTAGCGGAGATGATTTAGTGTCAATGTTGGATTTTTATTGAGATGTTACCGCCAGTTAGGGCTGGGCGATATATCACGATATTTTTGACCAAATACCTCGATATCGATACCGCAACAATATTGTAGTGTTGACTATTGGTGCTTTCATAAAATATGTACACAATGAGATTTTGGATAAATAATCATCAGTCTGTTGAGTTCAGAAAATAACATAAATTTACTGTAATTCAGCCTTTAAAACCAGAAAAAACACCACTTATGCCATATTACAATATGACCACATCAAACATCTAAGACGATATTCAGTCTCATATCACAATATCGATATAATATCGATATATTGCCCAGCTCCACTTGCATTTCTTTTTGCCAACTGAGGAAAACATTGTAGCTGTCTCAAATTCACAATGTCTCCAACAAGACGACTGGTTGAGAGTTTCACCTGCGGCTGGTGAAAACACGGTCTGAGCTATGATATGGCAGATACATATTTTACATCTCAAATTGATCATAAATAAACAGGACACGCCTGCATATTTTCATAATTTTGGTAAATATGACACCTAACACTCAGTACTGTAGTGTAATTGTGTACTGTACATTTCATATTGAAATTATTTATTGGAATATAATATAATAATAATAATATATTTTCTTTTTAACAAAGGGAGCCACGTCTCCTCAGTGTTTTAACAAAGGCAATATTCTTAAAAGAATCTAAAATGAACTAAATAAATATAAAAACGCCAAGGAAGAAGTGAACAATACAATGGTTGACTTTAAATAGTCACTAAGAAATCAGAGACCTGCTGTCAGACCTATGAAGCATCTAAATTGTGTTTTGGCTGGAAATTGGCAATACACAATTAATAAAAAAATGTAAAAGTATATTTTAAGTTCTTCTTTGAATTCCTCTCGCTATGACTTGCCTCCACTTTTCCCAGGGACCCCAGCAGGGGGTCTGTGTAAGCCGCATCACTATCAAATGACACAGAGATTATTCAATCAATAACTTGTTGTGTTACGACACGCTTCGCCGCCTGCCACACTGCGTTTTCAGCAGCCACTTTGGCCAAACGACATGGCAGAAACAACACACACACACACACACACACACACACACACACACACACACACACACACCCTGAGGCCCTGACCCCCACCGGCCAACCAGCCCTAGAAATGCCTCTGGGACCAAACGACAACATCAAGCAATGAGTAAATCTCACACTGATCTGTAAATGACTTCCAGACAAAGACATTTAAGGAAATAGCAAAGCTGGCCATAAAAATCCTAACACAAACCATTCATTTGTTTCAGCTATTCTTTCAGAATGAAAATGCAAAAGGTATTCATTTGCAGAAGACACATACAGCAAGAGCAAGACAATAAAAGGGCTACATAGACTGAAAAAAACCCTCTGTGTGAAGCCCCAGACTGTTTGATGTACACATACGAAATTGGTTTGACTGCTATCTTGTGATTTACCGTGATGATAAATGCATCCGATAGAGGATTTGAGGCATTTCACAACTGCATCTTAATTGAAGTTTTTGTGTTTTTCATATTACTATAAACTGAAAGGTTACAGGGCCCTTAATAGATTAAAATGACAAGTAGTTAAGACTATTTAAAAATACATTTTAATGTCGTTATACATCCAAGGTCAACAATCTCATGCTAGCGCAGATTCCCCAAACGCTGAAAAAAACATATTTTTCTTGAAACTACACAGTATTCAACACAGCAGCCATTTACTATTTATAAGTGATCCCTGCATACAGCTTATAAATGTGGAAGAGTTTCCATGATCTGGTCTCATTTGAAAGCTGGCTAAATTAAAGGGAACAGGCAGTTTCTTGGACCCCTCGGTGGGCCCTGGGGGTCACTGACCAGGGCCATAGGGAGGCCTCTCACCTCATAAACATAAAGGTAGGAGAGGCCATCAATAAATGATGAGGAGTGGTATACATGTATTTTTAACGGTGCATCCGTGTGATGTCTGGCAGCTCTCTCACACTCGGTCTCCTGGTGGAGGGCAGAGAGCAGAGAAGGACCATGCATTTTTTTTGAATTAGGCCTCCCTCCCTCTCTCTCTCTCTCTCTCTCTCTCTCTGTGTTGGTTGGGGTGAGGAAGGGAAAGTGGCTGAGTTACGGGGCCAGGTGGTCTTTATAAAAAAAGAAAAAGGTATTGATGGATAACAGGTTCCTGCTTTTGCCAGCAGGGTCATTGCTGTGTGTCAGTGTGCATGGGAGCGTAGAGAGTGTTTTGATAGAGATGTTTTTTTAAAATCCCAAAACCATTAAAAATGGGCATCACAAACACTTATGTAACCAAGATGGAGATTTGTTAGTAGGGCTTGGTGATATGATTGATATCAAGATCACTGAGTCAATATTCTTCTGACATCCATATATGTGACATACATCAGACAAATACCTTCACACACACGTAAAAACAAAATTAGGGCTGCAACTAACAATAAATTCCATTATGGATTAATCTCTCAACTATTTTTTATGGTTTATGGATTGTTTAGTCTATCAAATATTAATAGAAAAAAAAGACTCACACATTTAAAAAGTGAGAACCAGAGTAATACACGAGTAATAGATTTACTAATCATCCCTTAATGTTACAGCACTACAAAAAATCTTTTTTAAAAACAGTTTGCTTGAATCGTCAATAGGACAAACATTTTTAGTAATATGTTAACAAAAGTAGGATCATATCACCATGATACGATTCAAATTAAAGTTATTATTAACAAGCCCTGCATGTAGGAGATGGAGGTCGAGTATTAAACCAATCATGTATTTATATCCAGGATTTAACATGTCAACCAACAGTAGTGGTACACACACACACACACACACACACACACACACACACACACACGTACGTATATATGATATTTAAACCGTTTTCTCATTAAAATTTGGTTATATTGAACGTTTGTTCTCAACACTGGATATAAGTTATGGGAAAGTTGCAGAAATGCCAAGGAAGCACCAGTGTGGTTCCTGGCAGGAAAGAAATTATTGATTCTGCTGGTACAGAGGGGGCAAGCAAGCACACGGCAAAGGTTGCTGAATTATTGTCCTTATTAAAGTATATGGACGGCATTAGACTACATCTTTGCCATCTCCTTCATGTGCTAGTCCAGAGCTCTACCCAATTAACACATCAGTGTTAGATTACCTCGGAGTGTAAGCAAATGAACACAATGTCCGTTTATATATTTACAGCTGTGGGAATTAGATCAGGTGGATTTGAGCTTTGTGATTGGACAAGCAACTCACTAATCAAGTCTGGTCAACTGTAAATAATTATCACCGACTTATCACATTACTGATTAGCCTCTGCAGTACCAGGCTCTGCAAACTGAGCAATGCACAAGACTTCAAGAAGTTCACGGTAGCATATTCAAATGGGTTGTTTTGTCCAACCAATTATCAAATCATGTCAATTTATGAGTTCAGCACATGATATAAGTAATTCTATTTTACTTAAATTAGCTGTGTCTGTCCATAAACTACTTAATTGTGTGCGTGAGTGCCCACATGCTTGCACAAGCCATTGCTATTTTGTGTGTGTATGTGTGTTTGCCCACACAAAAGATGTATGTGTACCTGTGCTCTTGCAGGGTATCAGGTGTGTTGGTCTAGAGGCCAGAGATGTTGGAGTATCCGTCAAGAGTGGACAACTTGGGGACTTAAAGGGGGGCCAAAAAGCCCCTAATTGGACAAGTGAGACTGGTGTCGGTGAGGCTGACTGTGGGGAAGACAACCTACCTCAGTGACCACTCCTTGACATGCCATTTGCCTCTGAGGACCCCCAGGGCTGGCCGAGCAGCTGCCCGACAGAGCCATAACTCCGGGCCAAGGCGAGGACCTCGGGCTAACAAGGCGATAACGAAAGACTAGTGGAGTGTGAGAGGCAAAGACAGCAGAGAGTGGTAAAGCAAAAGTAGGAATAGACCGAGAAGTCAAGAGGAAACACAGATGTGCTGCAACGCTTTTCTTCTTGCGCAAACTTTATTCTCTAACACGCACAGGAGCCGGAGATCTCACGCTGCCGAGAGGATGTCTTTAAACGCAAAAGAAGCGGTGTGGTTTCCCTGTCTTGCTCCGGATCCTAATGCTCATTTCATCATCAGACAAACTGACACCGATATATTTACACGGAGTCGGAACGGCAGAGGAATTTGGAGGCATGTTGCCTGGGAGATCAGAAGCCTGGTTTATAGAAGGGAGGCAGCACAAACAAACAAACAAACAGTAAAGGCCCCTGGCTCCGCACACACACACACACACACACACACACATACAAATACACACATATAAACACAGACACCCACAGACGCCCACAACTATATACACCTGAGTGGAGGAAGACACACTCTCCCAGGTTTGAAGTTGTCTGGAGTGGCAAGCCGAATAAAGCGTGTGAAGCGTGATGCCAGGTAGGAGAGAAAAC